>JAOVVA010241798.1:0-19047 GCA_028565275.1 Leiocassis micropogon | reverse complement strand
TATGGCATTACAAAAGCTTGTGTTGTCTTGATGCATGGTCATTAGTGATTGATAGTGATGATGATAATATACATTTGTTTATTTTGTGTTATCATGCTCATGTTTTTTTTCTTTCCTTTTAAACAGTTGTGACAGTGAAAATGATCAGCCACCTGTTTGATAGAAAGCAAATGGAAACAAGCAGGCAAGATACAGACAGCCATTACTGTCATGTAAAACACAGACTGATGATAACTGCGATTCCTGTCTGCATGGGAACCTGGAAAACAACTGGGCTCTGGATTTGGGATGGATCTCTAATATTTTTAAAGTGGATGGACACACGATAAGTATCTGTTAAGTACAATAAGTTTTCAACTATAACTGTCATTTTCAACATAAAATACAAAATACAAACATGTAACAAATTGTACATACATGTTGCTTACATATTACTGTAGCCCATTTTGTGCTGAATACAGTGTGATCAGACTTTAGCCATTTATATATTTAAAGTGGGTAAAATTTATTAAGTTTCAATTGTATTGAGAACAGTTTGCAAAAAGTTCTATTGTAGATAGAAAATTGTGCTTTATATACTGTAAAATTTTAATTTGATTGTATTTTATGAAAGGTTTTTTAGCTAATAGAAGTGTTTTATTTTGTTTAAATATTTGTTTATTGTAAACCTGAAGGATGTATTTTTTCCAAAATATTTTACTGTAATCTAAGGCAGTGTTCAAAAATATGCATTTGATACATTTTCATAGTCAATGATAATAAATTGATTGAATTCAATAGGAAAATTACTTTTTTTATATAGTTCCCAAATAACCACACTAGGCACCATTAAGGTACTTTCAATGACAAGATTTGTGCCTTTGATTAAGGTACAATAATGTACCAGCAAGCTTATAAAACAAAAGGTACATTTTGGTTGTCCATGGTACAAATAAAGTCCTTGATGGTACAAACAGAATTGGCGCACATTTGTTTCTTTATATTAAGGTACAATTCTGTGCCCTTGAAAGGTACTGCACCAGTGACAATGGTTTATACCTTCATTAGTCCAAAACTGTACCTTTTTATTTCCTAGAAAGTAGAAGCTTTTATAGAGTCGATCATAGTTTTTGATGATAAATTCATCTCGATCATTTCATTAATAACACCTGCCTGCTAATGATTCTCTTGGTGTTTGTAGAAATTTAAAGGGTGTGCTTATTTATTTTTCTCACCTAAATGTTAGCTAAATTAATTTTTTGTGGGGAAAATGATTACTTATTAAAAATTGTTGGTTTTTTTTGTTTTGTTTTATAAAACTGTTACTTACTGTAGACCTTAAAAAACTTAGTGCTATGACTGAGCATTTTCAGCAGTAATAAATTGATTTAATTTAAAAGTTTCTGCACCTTTCAATTAAACCTAAATGAGCATTGATTTTGCCTTCTTTTTTTTTTTTTTTACTATTTTCTCTTTCAATTATGTTAATCAAATTAGTCACCAAATTACCTAATTGCCTAAACCTGTTACATGACCTGCATTCTTAGGGAGGAACATTACAATAAACAATTGAAAAAAAGAACAACAACAATTTTAAGGGTGCTAGACACAATTGCTTTGTACCATGCCTGAGTCTGATTACTCACTTCTACCCATTCCTTCACTGCCAGCTTTTACATTAGTAATATTATTCCATACCTGATTACACATGAGTATTTAACTCTCCGCTAGTCAACTAAGTACACACCTCCGCTATTTAACCCGCAGAGGTGTGTACTTAGTTGACTGGTGAGAAGCCAATAAACACAGAGAAAGAAGAATACAAAGAAGTCAACAGTTTTGCTATGTCTATGCTGAGTTATTGGGGAAAAAATGGGGAGGGCAATCCTCTCACCTGCCATCCTGCTTCATCAGCTATGTCACTGTCTGTACAGTTCAGAGGAGGAGCTCAGCACATGCTTCATGCACATGCAGATATTACCAGAAAGAGGTGGTCTTAATGACATCGCATTTTAAACAGTCGTCCACTTCTTTGTTTAGGTACGGTGATTTTGATCTTTTATCCAAACCTTGTACACCGTACTGTGCTCAAGATAAACTTTTTAAGTGCACTTGAACATGGTACACTGTTTCACCTGAGACAGTGCCACATAGTTTTCACATTATGCAAACACACCAGACGTTGGGGTCAAGTGCACTCGGATACAGTACATGTCTGAGACATGAAAGCACAATGTGTTTCATTGCTGTACTTAAGTACATATTTCATGTATCTGTACTTACTGTAGAAGTAGTAGTACTATTAGAGAAATGTTTTACTTTTACTCCACTCAAACGTACAACAAACATCTGTGCTCATCTGTGCTCAAACTACATTTCTACATGAAATAGCATTACCTAACCACATTTATGTGAGGTATTTGAAGAGTGAATGTCACCACCTGTTGACTATTATATGTAATTTCGTGACTTGCCTTTGAGACATGCCTTATTAGGCAACACATTATAAGCCCTGTACTTTTATTCAAGTACACAAGAAAATGTGGGACTTATATTTATACTTCTGTAATGTTTGTGCTATGGAATCTCTACTTTTCTCAAGAACACAATTTGTATACTTTGCCCACCTCTGGAAAGCACCCTAAAACTTTTGGTGATTTATACTGTACAGTAACTAAACCGAGCAATATTTAAAAAAGGCATGCTTTCTCGTTAGGCTTAAAAATATGTATATGAAAGTTTGACAGAAAAATGTGATACATGTTATTTTTGTATTTTTGCTAATTTGGGCAAAAAAAAAACCAACTCACAAGGTTATCCATAATACAACTTCTAATGTAAAAAAAAAAAACTGTTCAAACTTATTCTATAAGCGTTAAACTTCCAAGTTTAGCAATTTTCAGGCAAAAGTTGACAAATCTTAGGATGCCAATCACATCGCTTTTTTCTGTCACATGATCAATGTAGCCAAACTACTCGCTTCACAGAATAGCAGCTGCCATGAGTCAACTAATTGCATTCAGTGGATTGTTAGATAATGTTGGAGTCAAGAAAAGGGGTGTTAACACTACATTATTTCTGTTGTAGTCACCCCAGCAGTAATAAATTCATTGGTTAACGTCCGTGATACATCATGCTATGTGGATGTTGTGCAAACACCATGGTAAATGCATAAAGCTTTGAGTTACTGTAGTGTAAGCATGACAGTGAAGTTTGTTTGTAATGCAACCTTCTGTTCCACTTCCAAATCAAGACTTTTTTCCCCCTCTTGCTCCTACTGTCGCTAGCACTGGTTTTGCTGCATTAGGGCATCACAATTTACTTTGGATAACATTTTGGAAAGGAAATTAAGCAGAGAGATAAGGTTACAAGACTTAATACATAACATTGACTTGTGTACAAGAGACATGAGATGAAAGCATTCTGTGTGTGAAGCTGTTGCATTTGATTTGTCTGGTTCTGTCCATGATTTCTGTAATGTTATAAAGAGGACAACTGATTGACATACTGACAGTTGATGCATAGATGGATCTTAAACCGTGCATGCCTGTTGGTTGTTGTTAGTTGTTTGAGCACTTAGTAATATATACTGTATATATAAGTGTGACTGTTTCATATATGTGTATGCAAATGTTTCATGTGTGTTTGCATGAGTGAAGTTTGATTTACACTGTCCTTACAGGTACATATGCTTGAACTACGATAAGGAGCTGTCATTATGTACCAAAACGAAACTGAAACTGGTAGAGGATAAGGCAGACGATGTCGTAAATTGAAGATTTTGAATTACTTCTAATGTTTCTCATGACCTTCAACAATCTTTGTTTATACTGTACCAAGACTAAAGACATTTTCCCTGATCTAATTTGCGGCCATTGACTCATAAACCTCTCAGAGCATGATCTTTTTTTATTAAAACTCAGCAAATATATTAATATAAAATTGTGTACTTCAATAACCACGAACACAACTGCAGGCTGATTTATCTGTTGTAACAAAACTATGAAATGTGTAGATACAGCTTTTTGCTTAATCACACTAATTTCACATTGATATTAAGGGAATTAATCGGCCTTGTGACTCAAAGAAAATATGCACAAAATATTTATCAGTTTGCAATACTTCTTGTTACATTTGAAAATAACTTGTTCTTCTTAAAACTGAAAAAAATAGTTCTAATTTTGCTTTCAAACTGTTCATATGCAGTTTAGAGTAAATAGTATGCCAAACATATACCAAATAAAATTTATGAATATGGAACCCTCAAACCAAATACTGTACTTTTTTTTGCACTTTTACTACTTCTGTACTTTTTCTGTTACTGTTTTAATAAGAAAATATTTAAGAGCATATTATTAGAAAATTATTGCAGTAATTAATGGGTTTCAGCTAGCCATAATTCTTCTAACCCTAACTCAGGCAGTGGGTAGCTTCTCATTTCTTCAACAGCCATGTTGGAGGATGTTTTACTGTGTTTTTACTGTGGCAAAATGATCAAAATATTGTCCTGCAACAAGCAAAAATCATGATTGACTGTGATCAGAGATCATCTAAATAATTGATGATATAGTCGGTATAGTTAGTACTGTATATAGTTAGTTATAGTTGGTATAGTTGCATCATAAAACATCAGAAATCATAGCTACTGTTGTCACATCTTGCATACTGAGAAGGCAAACGCAGATGCAGGGTGAAATAACAATGAATTTATTGATTTATTATCAGTTCAACTGGAAAAGAAAACAAAAATGACTCGCGGGTCGATTCCCCAAGCTGGCTCTGCAGGCGGGCTAGTAAGAAAACGGAAACTAAAAATAACTTATTTCATCCCTGAGACGAACACAGGGCTAATATTCTTTCAGCCTTGACTTTGACCTTTAGGAAGGTTCGTCACTCGCTATGCGCCCGCGCCTGCAGACTCCAGATTAGGGACACAAAACATGAGGTTGCACAACAGTGAACAGACGAAGTGGTATGGGTTCGACTGGGCTAAATAATGAGACACACGAGGTAGATACAGGTGAACTTAATTTGGTGCTAAGGGGGAACAATTACACATGTAGACACACTAGGGGGAGACAAAGCGGCAGCTCAGTAATCCGGTGAGCCAGATCTTATTCCCCAGTGCTGAGGTGGCTCAGATGTGACAGTACGCACCCCCGGACCGGCTTCCCGAGGGAGATGTGGGCGCTCTCTGCATTACCAGAGGGAGTCGGGACCCACGGGCCCGATGGGATTGCCGGCGGGCGCGTCGGCCTGGAGGTCGTGGTGCTGGGCGATCCGGCCGTGTTTGGTGGAAATCTGAAATGAGCTCTTGACTCAATATGTCTCGGGCCGGGACCCAGCTGCGCTCCTCCGGCCCGTACCCCTCCTAGTCTACTAAGTATTGGAGGGAGCCTCCTCTCCTCCAGGAGTCCAGTAGTGGAGTACTATCTCCACAGCCCCGGGGATCGAAGGCTCTGCGACACCTCCGTCCAGGGGCCCCCGTATAACTGGCCTGAGAAGGGAAACATGAAAGAGAGGGTTAACACGCATATGATTTGGAAGCTGTAACTTAAAAGAGACAGGGTTAATTTGTGCGATAATAGGAAAGGGGCCTATGTATTTGGGAGAGAGTTTGCGACAGGGGAGGTTGAGGGAAAGATCCCTTGTCGAGAGCCATACTTGATCGTCTACCTGGAGCTGAGGACTTTCCCTTCGCCGTCTATGGGCGAATTTTTTAAAACGGCGAACTGCTTGGGAGATTTTGGTGTGCGCATTCTCCCATACTTTTTCCGCTCTTTTAAACCACTGATCCACCATGGGGATTTTGGTGGGAATGGCATCCCAGGGACAGAGCGGTGGTTGATGCCCGAACACGCATTGAAATGGCATTAAGCCGGTTGAGGAGTGCCGTAGTGAGTTTTGTGCATATTCCGCCCAGATTAAACAGTCTGCCCACTCATGTTGCCGACTACTACAGTATGCGCGGAGGTAACTCCCGAGGTCTTGGAGGAGACTGTCCATTAGACTCGGGGTGATAGCCCGACGTTAGGTTTATGGTGGTCCCCAATTTTTGGAAGAAAGCTTTCCAGACTCTGGAAATGGAAGACACCATTTTGAATAGGGTTTCTGCCACCTGGAGGATGGTTGGAAGGGAGCGAAACGGAATGAAGCGACATCCCTTAGAGAAGCGATCTACTACCACCAGGACTGTCGTGTACCCTTTTGACACTGGCAGATCCGTCACAAAGTCCACCGCGATGTGTGACCACGGTCTGTTAGGTGTTGGCAAGGGCATTAATTTTCCAACGGGCAAACATTGAGGTGTTTTGGCTGTTGCACAGATGAAACTACTGTTTTCACAGTTTCCCGCATGTTTGGCCACCAGAACTTTGGTTCTAGGAGTTGGAAAGTTCTTAATACGCCGGGGTGTCCAGATGAGAAATTTGAGTGAGCCTCTATCATCACTCACTCTCATAGTGCCTCCAGATCGTATGTTCGACTCGGAGGACAGCCCCGCGGCACGGGTTGGGACCATGTCGCTTGAGCTATCTCCGAGTCGATGGCACATACGACCGGAGCCACCACGAGTGACGAGGGCAAAATAGGTTCCGGATCCGAATTCCGGTCTGGCGTCGGGAAACAGCGGGATAACGCATCTGCTTTCTTATTCTTTGAACCGGGGCGATATGTAATAATAAAGTGGAAGCGCGTGAAAAACAGCGCCCATCGGGCTTGACGAGAGTTTAGTCTTTTTGCTTGCTGGAGGTACTCTATATTTCGATGATCAGTTAGTACCGTAAAGGTGTGTTTCACTCCTTCCAACCAATGCCTCCACTCCTCTAACGCCACTTTTACTGCTAGCAGTTCGCGATTTCCGATATCATAGTTGCATTCGGCAGGTGTTAGTTTACGCGAAAAGAAGGCGCAGGGGTAGAGTTTCTCTGGGTGGCCGTGGCGCTGTGACAGCACCGCTCCAAGTCCTACCTCCGATGCATCGACCTCAACTAGAAAGGGTTTGTTAGGATCGGGTAGTTTTGATATAGGCGCGGAGGTAAAAGCTTGTTTGAGATGCTGGAATGCTGTGCGTGCTTCCGGCGAGAATGTGCATAACCATTGCAGTTTACCTTTTAACAAACTAGTGAGCGGTGCTGCCATTGTACTGAAGCCCCGAATAAAGAACCGATAGAAGTTGGCGAACCCAAGGAAGCTCTGTAGCGCCTTAACTGACTTGGGTTCCGGCCATTGTTGCACGGCCATGACCTTGGCTATGTCCATCTCGACCCCCAGTGGTCCTATGCGATAGCCGAGAAATGTAACCTCCCTCCTGTGAAACTCACATTTCTCTGCCTTCGCATAGATCCCATGTTCGCGCAGCCTGCGAAGGACGGCGGTTAAATGACGGACGTGTTCAGCATATGACCGAGAGTATACCAGGATATCATCCAGGTATACTATAACGAAATGGTTCAACATATGCCGAAACACGCCATTCATGAACCCCTGAAATACCGCAGGTGCGTTTACTAATCCATATGCCATCACGTTGTATTGGTAATGACCTGATGTCGTGCTAAACGCAGTCTTCCACTCGTCGCCCTTGCGAACACAAACGAGATTATATGCGCCGCGGAGCTGGTCAATAGCGGCTGGTACCAGGGGCAGTGGGTGCTTATATTTTACTGTGATAGTATTGAGACCTCGATAATCAATACAGGGCCGTAGTGCCCCGCCTTTTTTCTCGATAAAAAAGAAACCTGCCGAAGCTGGTGTCGTGGACCTGATGATGAGTCCCTGCCGAAGAGCCTCACTCACGTATTCCTGGTCGATACTTGGGCGCTAGGGCTTTCAATATTGGTTGTTTGGACCGTCAATGCAGACGGTGTACAGAATTTAGCGCATCTAGGGGCCCATGACGTGATGCGGGATCCTGTCCAATCAAAATTGGGGTTGTGGAAGCTGAGCCAAGGTAGGTCCAGCACGACGGACTGATCCAGCCGAGAAATCACAAAAAATTTTAGTTCCTCTGTGTGACCGGGGAAAGTTAATCGGAGGGGCACGGAGAGAAGTTCAATAGGCGATTGTTTTAATTGTTTGCCATCTAGAGCTTTACTGATGATCGGGTCTGGAAGCTTCGACACTGGAGCTCGCAGCGAGGAAAGGAGAGTAGACGAAATGAAATTCCCAGCCGAACCGGAATCTATTAGAGGGAAAACAGAAACAGTGCGGTTATTATAAGACAGTGAGGCTCGTAAACAAAAGGAATGATGAGTGCGTGGTGGTGTATGTGATGTTACTTGGAGGAGTGGGCAGTTTCGAATTTTGTGTGTTCCCCCCCACAGTACAAACATAACCCCAATGTGATTCTGCGGTGCCTCTCCTGTCCACGTCCATAGGCTCTGGTGGGTTCCCTTCGCACGGCTCGACGGGGGGTTTGCTGAAGCTGTCGTGTTGGTGAACTTCAGATCTCCCCCCATTCCTTTAGCGATGGGGTGCCTTCGTTGACCGCCGAGGTGCTGGTCCAGCTTGATCGCGAGTTGCATGCATTCATTGAGTGCTAATCCGGAATCGCGACATGCCAGTTCAAGTTGTATGTCCGGATGTAGTCCATCCCGGACGTGAGTGAGTAAGCTTTTACTGCACCAGCCGCTCTCCGTGGCTAAGATTCTAAACTTTATGGCATAATCTGCGACCGTGGAGTGTCCTTGTTTGAGCCTCAGCAATTGTTGCTCCCCCGTCTTACCATGATCTGGGTGATCGAACACCGCGCGAAAGGCTTGGAGGAACCGGTCGTAGCTGGACATGACAGTCCCACCTGCGCTCCACACTGTGGTGGCCCAGTCCATCGCTGGCCTGGTAAGCTGCTGAGTGATGAAACTTTTTTTTTCTTCTTATCTGGCAGCTCAGGGTAGTCCGTGAGGTAGAGTTCACAGGCTAGGATGAACTTCTTGCACCCCTCCGGGTCTTCCGCGTATCGTTCCGGAAGGGCGGCACGAGGTGGTGACGGTGCGGAGCGCTGCCGAGGAGAGGAAGGGGAAGACTGATCTGTCGCGAGGTCCTGAACGCTATGCGCTAGGTCGTTAACCGCCCTCGCTAGGCTGTCGATCTCCCCCTGTTGACGGTGGATGTAATTTATCATCGGGCCATCGTCTTCAGGGAGGGGCGTCCCTGCTGCGTTCTGGAAGGTCTGTTCATCTGTCACGTCTTGCATACTGAGAAGGCGAACGCAGATGCAGGGTGAAATAACAATTAATTTATTGATTATTATCAGTTCAACTGGAAAAGAAAACAAAAATGACTCGCGGGTCGATTCCCCAAGCTGCGTCTGCAGGCGAGCTAGTAAGAAAACGGAAACTAAAAATAACTTATTTCATCCTTGAGACGAACACGGGGCTAATATTCTTTCAGCCTTGACTTTGACCCTTAGGAAGGTTCGTCACTCGCTACCCGCCTGCAGACTCTGCTTAGTCCTGGGGGAAAATAAACACAGACACAAACCAGATTAGGGACACAAAACATGAGGTTGCACAACAGTGAACAGACGAAGTGGTATGGTTCGACTGGGCTAAATAGTGAGACGCACAAGGTAGACACAGGTGAACTTAATTTGGTGCTAAGGGGGAACAATTACACACGTAGACACACTAGGGGGAGACAAAGCGGCGGCTCAGTAATCCGGTGTGCCAGATCTTATTCCCCAGGGCTGAGGTGGCTCAAACGTGACATGAATTGGCCACCCAAGAGTCCACATTAGCCCAACTGAAAATCTTCATGATATACTAGAGAAAACTTTATGGAATGGTTTGAGTCTCCCTTTATCAACCCAAGATCTTGGCCACAAATGAATGCAACTCTGCACAGAAATAAATGTTGTGATGTTGCATAAGGTTTTGGAAAAATTCCATACCAAATGTGTGCCAAAATCTATTCTAAATATGATCCAACAAAATATTAGAGTTTATTAATTTTTTGGCCAAGCAATGTGTGTGTCATACATAAGAGTCTTCCTTTTAATAAATACATTAATTAATTTCTGGAATAACTTTGCAAGTGTAAGTGAAGTGGATATTGAATTGAAAAACATAGCACAATTCTATATGTACTAAAAAAGCATTTCAGCAGAGGTTCCTTATATTGCAGTGGTGGCTTTGATTATTTTCTGTCCGTATTACTGAGGCAAAAGTCTACAAAAAGACATAGGGTCACATTTTGAATTCCTTAAGGAGGAATGGAGATGCAAAACCATTATTTGCACTCATGAAAAAGCAAAAAGCATCAGTGGAAAAATCTATCTGAGTGCTGTAAGGTGCAAAAATCAATGATATGACTTTCAATGTATTAGAATTAGTTTTAGAATGAAGTAGTTCATAGCAGCTCTGTGTGAGAACGGATAGCTTGCACCTTCATTGTGATAGACTATTTTTAGCCTGAACTTACCCGATGGGCTAAGGGAACAATAATCTTTCTTAAATTTTTTACTTGTACAAATGACCCAACGATGATGAGTAGAACATGACTTAAAAAAAAAAAAATTATGTGGCAAAGAAGAAACGGGTCAGCAGACCTTGGGACAGTGGTGACTCAGTGTCAGAGAGGAACAGTGGGGATGCATAATCCACTGTCAGCACCTTCAAGCTGCTACTGTTGAGCCCTTGACCAAGGCCTTTATGTCTCTCTGTTTCAGAGGGCACCCTATCATGGTTGACTCTGTACTTCAACTGCAGCTGCTTAACAAACTGGGATATGTGTGGAAAATAAATTCATTGTGCTGAAATGTTTGTTACACATATCAGCTTCTTAAAAAACATTAAAAGTCTGCAGTCCAGCGCAGCATGCTTTCCTGTGTTTACATGGGCCTCCTGTCAATCGTTTTATACACAATCCACAACACAAATTACCTATACTCCTATCTCACTCTGCTTAGAAAGGAAAGTATGGCAGAAGTCAGTAATCGCCTTTATAAAAAAAAAACAATGAAAGCAGAAGAAAAATCTTTAGCAGTTTTTCATGATAAAGTAAGTCTCCCTACATACAAACATTCAAGTTACAAACTTTTAAAGATACAAACAAAGCACAAATGTTCACTTGCTGTAGTTAGATCACACATCAGGCATACAGCGTACATGCAGCGTGCATCCCAGGATGTCTGAAAGCAAGAGTAGAAGCAGAGGCGATGAAGCTGGTACTGCTGAGAAGCGCCAAGCAATAACGATGGAGACAAAAAAAAGAAAATACTCTACTTAGAAAAAGTTTGTTGGACTTACAAACAAGCTCTTGGAATGGATCTCATTCTTATGTCGGGGACTGTATTATTTATTACTGTTTAAGGTGATGCCTGGGATAGACACACAATTAATGTTGTTTCTCTTGAGCAAACAAAATACTATGCATAATTTGTTAAACTGTCTGAATGGCCAACACTACATAGTGAATCAAATACAGTAGATACTTTATCGATTTACAGTAGATACATAGCCAGCTAGGGTAATGCCTTTGTAGATCATTGCTTCAAACTCCTGTGCAGCTAATACAAGCAATGATGGTCACCTAAAAAACTCTTGCAAGCTCATTACAAAGAAAACAAGACAGCAAAGACACTCTTCACTTTTCTCACAGATCAGTATGCAGAAAATGTTATGTATTTAAATTGTAATAACTTCAACCAGTTGAACGGCAAAACTATATTTCACTGTAATATGCTAATGCCATCATTCACCCCATCCACAGTCTTCCAAATACTAGATGCAAGCACTGCCACTATAATATAAATTAGCCACACTATCCAACTCTTGGTCAAGCTAACTCCACATCAAGTGTATCACCCTGACAGCCTTTTACTTACATGACAGTCATGGCATTTTTTTGACAAGCTTATGTAACGTCAACAATTTTTTTTTAGGTCCAAAGCCGCATTAATTTCTCTCCAAGATCTTGAGTTAATGATGGCAGTGTCGGACATTAAAGTCTTCTCCAGCACTTCCCAAAGATTCTCAATAGGAGTCTGTTCTGGATTCAGTGGTGCCCAGTCCAGTGGTGGCCAGTCCATGGGCAATGATGCATGAGACAACAATGTCTCATGCTCCCGGAACCACTCTTTTACAATTTAAGCTGGCATCATCATCTTCAAATATGTCCATGCCATCAGGGAAGAAAATAATCCTCTGATGGAAAAACCTGGTAATTTAGTATTTTCATGTAGTAAGCTGACCTAATTTATGAGCATGTAACATTGTTGAACCGTAGACCTGATCAATAGAAGCAACCCCAAATAATAACACCGCACCTACAGGCTTGCAACCCATCATTAGGCATAATGTGTTTATCACCTCATCCGCCTCTAATCTTACTCTGATTCACCCATCACTCTGGAACAGGGTAAATCTGGACTCATCAGACCACATGACCTTTTCCAATGCTCTAAAGTCCATTCCTTATGCTGCCTAGCAAACTTAAGCTTTTTCTTCCAATTAGTCTCACTAATAATTTTTAAGACTACACAGCTGTTTAGTCCCAATTCCCTGTAGTGAGTTTTTATTTAATTTCACTAAGCATTTAAGTGATCTCCCATCATGCTCATATAGGATGTTTTTCTGATCACATTTTTTCCTCAAAAACGATGCTTCAACA
This sequence comes from Leiocassis micropogon, assembly GCA_028565275.1. Classification (NCBI taxonomy): domain Eukaryota; kingdom Metazoa; phylum Chordata; class Actinopteri; order Siluriformes; family Bagridae; genus Leiocassis; species Leiocassis micropogon. The sequence goes on along the minus strand of JAOVVA010241798.1, from coordinate 6,459 downwards.
CTATCCTTCCATGTTTTAATGGTGCGTTTTAAAGTTCTAATCCTTCCCCACAGGATATGGCTTTTGACATGGTTGTTTAAGAAATAAGAAGCTACTCATTGCATCAGTTAGGGTTAAATAACTTGTTGACGCTGCAGTAATTATCAAAAAGAGTTAGTTAAATGCTGATAGTGACTTTTTTCAGTGTTATATAAAATGTTTCACGAGCAGCAAACAAATAAACTACGATAACACTCTGTCCTTCAGGTCCCACCTTAACAATGTCTGCAGATCATGCTACCTCCAGCACCGTAACATTTCTTGTCTCTGCCCATTCCTCACCTTACAAACCACTGTCACTCTCACACATGCATTGTTCAGCTCCGACATAGATTCCAGTAATTAATTTTTAACTAGTCTACCACAAGAGCTCCTCCATAAACTTCAACTTACAAAGAATTCTGCTGCCAGTATCATAACTCAAATACCCATTATGCATCACATTACCTCCATCCTTCAACAACTCCACTGGCTTCCTATCAAATGGTGTGTAGAATTTGAAATTTTTCTCCTCACTTTTAAAGTGCTCTATAATCTTGCTCCTCCTTATCTATCAGAGCTCATACAGTTTTACCACCCCACTCGCAATAGCTTCACTTTTCCTCATCAAGGCTCCTCTTTACGCCCTTGCCCTCTTGACCACCGTGGGCTCTAGAACCTTTAGCTGCACTGCTCCTCATTTATACAGAAGCGCTTATCTTACATGATGTAAGGCTGCACACAAATCTTTATATGACTTTAGCTGTTTTTAGGTGATAACTCTTTATATTGTTTTATCTTGTAGTTACTGTAATTTACTACTTCATGTTCATGTATTGCTTGCTTGAAGTTTGGACAGTGACCTTGGATGACTAGAAAGGCACTTGTATAAATAAAAAACATTATTATGATTATTATTATTATTATTATTATTATTACTTGAGCCACCCCTCATTTTTTTTCCTAAGAAAATGAGACAATAAGTATAATGATTTATTACAACATGGGTAAACATATATGCATATAAAAACAGTGTGTGTATATGTATATATGTGTATATATATGTGTGTGTGTGTATATATATATATATATATATATATATATATATATATATATATGTGTGTGTGTGTTTGTTTGTTTTTTAACCAAGATATGCTTTGACTTTGCTTTGTGGTGTTTTTGAAAGACTATATTAAAAATGTAAGAAAGCCTGGCTCATTGGAAACTAAATATAAAGAAATGAGGGGTTGCTCAAGACATTTAGACAGTAGTACATTTAGAAGATACATACAGAAGAGAATATAGTCTAAGAAGTGTTATCAGGGTCAGTGAAAGGTAATTATGAACTCATTCAAGACTTGTGACAATGTCTTCTAACTTGTCACCTATATGATTTTTGGTAAATCTCGTAAATTTATATTAATTGTCGTAGATCACAAAATGTATTTACTTGATTGTATATTTATTATTATCATTATTATTATTAGTAGTAGTAGTAGTAGTAGTACATTAACTGTACAAGTGTTAATGAATATTGAACCATTGAAGGTTTGTTTGCTTGTTTTTAACAAATCTTTATAAATATTTATACCATTATATCTCATTTGATTTGTTCCTTTCCTCACAATCATGTGCACTGCTGCAGTGATGAAATACTCATTAACTACTTAATTAACCTATTCAATGAGCTTGAATGGGTCTAGCATCTAGGTTATGCACCAGCTCTATCTATTTAAGGTACAGCTTCAGGAGGACATGGATAGATTACAACATTAGGTATATAAAGAAAAAAGGACATTCAAGATAGAGATAAGAGAAATTTAATTAGGGGCAAACCCTTCTGTCCCTTATTATTCAATCATGCATAATCCACTGTCTGTTCTTTTTTAGGATTTAATGGTATTATCCTCAGATTTTGACTTAGGAAGCCCAACACTGCCCTCAAGACTGTAATTGTGTGTTCTAGTTGACTGACCTGCTGTATCTCTCTCACTGTTGTGCTCAACACAGTTATACAATGTCACAGACTCTGAGTTTACCACTTTTGTCAATTATTGGTAGGAGGGTGTTGGTGGGAGAGAACTAAAGGAGAGCCACCCCACCCACAACATGAATAAATAAATAAATACTACTACTACTACTAATAATAATATTAATAATAATAATGCCACTGCAGATACCCTAGCAGGGATGGACTACAGGACTACTTGTAAAGCTAAAATAAGTCTTTCGACAAGTAACAACTGTGACACAATCAGAGTGTGACATCACAGTATGCACACCTCACAGTCACTACAATACAAGCGCCATCTGTGACAGAAAATCGTCACCTCACAGTCTCTACTATGATGTACAGTAACAGTATAGGGTCTGTGTATAAAAACCTGCGTGTAAGAGACTGCAGTCAGTAACGTGAGACAGGGAAGCGCATCGGCTGCTGGTCATCTCAGGGACACTGATGGGATGATAATACCGCTCTTTACTCATACGAAGGACTGATCACTTGAATCTGAGTTACTTGATATTTGATTTAATTGCTTAGTGCTCATTACAAGAGAAATGCAGTGACTTATTTTATGCTATGATTGTTGTTTAAGTGTTCGCATGTTTTCACAAAAAATGTAATATAAAACGGTTTATGGAATAGTATGTGTTAGGCTTAGTTAAATACTTTTATTTGTTTAAATTTTTTTTTAACTAATATTTATTAGAAGTAGTTATTTAACTTTTATTTATTAGAAATAGTGATGTACCTTTTTTGTGGTTTTTCATTTATGGTTATTGACCACTTAGTTGAGTCTACTTTGAACAATTGTTGTGTAACCTGCAAAGACACAAGAATTAAAAATTGATTCCAGAGTTGATCCCTATGTCCCCTGTAGTTTGAAACATAAGTTGATGTGCAAATTCCCAGATGACTCGACACTACAGTCTGTCAATGTCTGTGAAATAAGAAATCATGCCATTTGAATGTTTTATGACCACCATATTATATATTTAACAAAGCTATATGGAATTCTATATTGTAATTATGGACACTTTTCTTTTTTTCCCTTCTTGCTCACACTACTATCACTACTTTTGCTGCATTTAAGAGTGATGCATGTAATGGTAACAATATTAAATTAAGCAAAGAGATAAGGCTCCAACACTCAAAAATAAGACACTGTACATGAGATACATACGCACTGTTTGCTATGTTTGGTTTTATTTCTGCATCTAGTTCTGTATCGAGATGCTTGACTTCTATTATAACCTCATGAGACAATGAATGCATATACAGTACAGTCATACAGTGCATGCCTGTGCTATGATAGAGAATTGTCATCAACTACTGAAGTGAAACTTGAATTGGTAGAAAATGAGGCTACTGATGCCTTCTACACTGACGTGTTCGTATTGTTAGTGTTTTTCATGATAATTAACAATCAACAACACTTTTCTCTTTGTTCCACTTTGCTGCCAGTGGCTCACTACAAAAAACAGAGTATTATTCTTCAATATTTTTTATTAAACCTTAACTAACATATTATTGGTACTGCATATAAACACAATTGAAATCACATACTTCAATAACCACAAACTGCAGGCTGATTTATCCATTGTGACAAAACTGTGGGAGGTGCATTTTAAGAAAAATTCACACTATTATTGCCAAAGGAAATCAACATAATTTTTTTTGCCATTAGTGCATTTTATCATGCTTGTGACACAAAGAAAACATGAACAAAATATTCTCTATCAGTTGCAATTTTTTCTCAAAACTGCAAGAATTGAATTATGTCATACTGTTCATTTGCTTCCTGATAGTTTAACTCTATCTGGAAAATGCCTTCTGACCTTGCTTATCAACCAGGCATTTTGCACCCACTGGACTGTTGTTTACTCTTTTTTTTGTTTGTTTGTTTTGTAATTTTCCATGTAAACTCAGGGAACTATTGTGTCTATACAGTACCAATTAGAAGTTTGGACATATTACTCTGAAGTTTGGACATATATTTGGATTTATTTTCTCATTCTAGCGCAATACTAGAGATCTCAAAACTATGAAATAACACCTATGGAATTAAGTACTGTAATTAAATGAAATTAAATTAAGGTAATTAAGTAACAAAAACAATAGTCAGTTTTTAATTTGAAACATGAAAGACAGCTGTTCTGGAATAGTTCTTGCAAGAACAGTATTGTCAAGTGCATTTGCAAAACCCATCAAGCACCATGATGAAACTAGCTCTCATGAAGACCCAAGAGGAAACCAAGACCAAAATTTACCTCTGCTGCAAAGGAGAATTTCATTTAGAGCTACCAGCCTCAGAAATCACCAATTAACAGCACCTCAGATTAGAGCCATTATGAGGCTTTAGAAAGCTTGAGTAGACACATTTCAATATCACCTGTTCAAAGAAGATTTTTGCATATTTTGGTTGACCTTCAGCATGTAGAAAGAAATAAAAATCAAGAAAGACCATGGAATTAGAAGGTCTGTTCTTCTAACTGGTAGTGTGCTTCTCATGAGTTTAGGTAATATTCAATTCAACCCTTCTGGTACCAACATCTATACCACAACCAGTCACAAAGATCACACTTTTCCCCCATTTTGATGCTTTAATAATTTAACGTTAACTGAAAGAAAGAGGAGCACACACTTCTATTTTGTTGGATTATGTTTGACCTTGATTATGGCAAATAATTGCCATAATGTCAATAAATTTCATCGTTTTAATAGCCAAAAGAGACTTTACACCTATTATTTATGTCCAAAATTGCATAAATTTACATTATTGGCCATGATCTTGTGTTGTTTATGTTGGGGGGTCAAAATATTCAAAATATTCAAAGAGAGTCAAAAATCTCCAACACATCACAAAGATTTAAATGGTGGACAATTCGTTTGAGAAAATGATTCCTCTTGTGAACGGGAATTTCTTTCTATCTATTTCAGCGATTTCAGCAATCTCTTTAGTTGTTTTTTTTTTTCTTGAAGCTAGCCAGTAGTTAAAACTTTATAAAGCTTTCTCTTTTAATGACATGTAGTGACATGGCTTTCAATATGGTTCTATGAGAAATGAGAAGCTATTCCCTGCTACAGCTACTGTAGGGGTGAAAGCTGAAACATACAGTGCATCCGGAATGTATTCACAGCGCATCACTTATATCCAATCAAAGTATCCAATCACTTAAGAATTTGTTTAGTTTAATTCCAACTGGGTCATATATTTTTGGCATAACAAAACGATAATCAGTTAACAGAAAAAAAAATTGATTATTTCACAAAATTACGAAATACATTGTAACCTTTGTAAATAAATTTACATTCTAGTCCAAACTAATATTAAATTGAAGCTAGGCAAAACACAAAGCAAAAATTAACTGTGCACCTGCAGTGACATCCAAGCATTCTGATTTGCTAGAGCCCTCATGTTTCAGTTAATCGTGAGCCACATTTTATCACTGGTTGTGTCTATGCATCAGTGTCATTATGTCAAATAAAAATATTGTAAAACAAGTTTATTTGTTAATGTTCTGTGACAAAAGAGCAATGAACAGTGTACCAGTGCCAGCCATCAGAACCAAGACACCAAGAGATCATGCTATTCTAATGAAACATCTATCACATAAAAAAATATTTTAGAATAATATGCAATAATTACATACATTCAGATGTGTAGTCACAATAATAAATCTTAATAACATTATTAATGTTGTGCCTAACATTATCCCTGTTCCATTTTTCCACTTTTATTTATATCCAAGGTTCTAGCAGTCATAAGAGTCAAACTGAATCTGTTTCCTAGTTACATGTTTCAAGTAATTTGAACTCAACAAATATTTATTGAGTTGAACATTTAAAAAAGTATGCCTTTATTAGTACATTTGAAACTACAAAAAAATCCAGTTTTATATCATTTATTTTTTAAAAATAATAAATTTTTAATGAAGTAAAAAGCCTGAAATATTTTCATATTCAGCAACATGCACAATATTGACTTATTCCATTTAATATTCAAGAATCTTTTTAAACTCAATTAAATAAAGCCAGTGAGTGAAGTTGAACAAAAAAAGATGCACAAAAGTTACCTATCATGATTAAAGCATCACATTATACTCAACATGCAAGTTGTCATTATACTCAATATGCAAACCCAAGCTTAATGTAATCAGTGATATTATTATTGCAGGTTTAAGCTCACATACATGCCTGTATTTCTGTACTGCAGAACTCCCTAATACAGATAAATATATTTTTTAAGACTGTAAATCTTTCCGGAGATCGCTGGTGATGCTGTTAACCTCTTACAGCCGGAGGCCTAGAGAGAGCCGAGATCTCTCAGGGGGGAGGGATGAGAGGTGCTCCCACATTAAAGACGGCTCTACAAGCCAATCAGGGGCGTCTGTGAGCTCGCGCAGGTGGAGGGAGCGGATAGCGCTGTTCCTCCGAGT
>JAOVVA010241640.1:4377-19065 GCA_028565275.1 Leiocassis micropogon | reverse complement strand
AAATATTAATGATCAGTCTTTTAAATAAGGAAAAATAATTATAATAATTATGCAATAATAACAATATTTAAAATAATATAATCTAATGCAAAGCTTTGACAAAATTAATCATATTGACCCTAACTGTACTTAAGTCCAATAATTATTCATTGCAATCTTCAGATCATAAAAAGAATAAATAAATAAAGTATAATAAAACTAAAAATGAACCAATAAATTATTTCAATAACTTTAAGGAAAGTTATTGAATAGGAATAGGAATAGAAAAATAGGAAAATAAGAATAAGATTATTATGCATCTTAGAAAAAGCTTAAAACTTTCTCCGACGAAAACCCAAGTCTCCACCAGCAGTGGTCAATAGTCTGGTTAAGAAAACAGGAACAAACCAAACTTTCTCCAAAAAAGGGAAAAATGAAAACAAGATCTTTTAGGCTTACCCAGACATGAATAAGAATAAATATGAGATAAGAGGGGGAAAAAAATTACGTAATGGGGAGGTGCCACATCAATCTGACCTAAACAAATGTAGCTTACATCTAATGAATATTAAGTAACTATTTGACTTAAGGAGAAGCAAACAATGATGTAATTGCTAAGTAAGGGTATATAAACCATGTAAAATTGGGGAAGTGAAGGGGAGCTTGCTGAATTTTCATGGGGTATCTGTTGTCTTCTGGCTGGCTTTTGGTTGCAATAAACTTTTTTGCTCTTTCAATACTCAAGTAGTTGTTAGGTTTGTGTTTAGAAAATTAGTGCAGTTCACAAAATTTGCCACGACAATATTCAAAAATATTTTCAGGATCAACATCAAGTATTTCTGACCCAAATACTAATATATCGCATATTGGAAGATATTATTATTATTATTATTATTATTATTATTATTATTATTGTTACAGTTTTACTATTCACTATTACCAGTCATGTAAGTATGTTTTGTGCAGAAATTGTGCAGAGATTCCTTGGGCTTATATACACACACACACACACACACACACATATATATATATATATATATATATTCTTTTAAAAAAAAAAAAAGTATTTAAATGGAAACACTGTAGATCTCAAACAAGCCATATCTGAATAAAGTGATGCATGTTGCCAAGGCAACTTACAGACTCACTGTAGACAGCTTTTACTAATGGCTAGAAGTGCAATCTCTTGTGGAATTTTTTTTGGATGTTCTACTAAGTTCTACTCAGCACTCTTGGAGTGCTGCTGGTCCAAACATACATTCATGTTTTATGATTTTTCTACAACATAATACCAGCTGTGGTAGTAGCCAAGGGCAAGAGGCAAGCCACTAGTTTATATAATGTGCGATCAGATGTAGCTCACTCATCTTCTATACCGCTTGATCCTGTCTTCAGGGTCGCGGGGACCTGGAGCCTATCCCAGGAGGCTTAGGGCACGAGGTGCGGTACACCCTGAACAGGGTGCCAATCCATCACAGGGCACACACACATACATACACACACTCACACACTACAAGCAATTTTAGGAGCGGCAGTTAGCCTAACCTGCATATCTTTGGACTGTGGGAGGAAACCCACCAAGCACAGGGAGAACATGCAAACTCCATGCAAACAGAGACGGGAATCGAGCCTGGCCGGGCATCGAACGCGGACCCTGGAGGTGCAAGGCGACAGTGCTAACCACTACACCACCGTGCCGCCCAGATGTCGCTGTGATTGGATAAAATGAGGCGTCATTCTGCTGAAAACAAACTTGCAGGTTCTTATTCTTCTTATGTAAAATTTTTCTTTTGTATTAACTTCAGTTTGCGCATCATCTGCACACATCTGTTTCACTTTTGAACCTGAAATCAGAACTTTTTTTTTTTTTGGTTTGTTTTTTGGTGCTGTTAAAATTACCACGTGAAGGCTGTTTTATTGTCCACCTGCAGTCTAGTAATCATATTTCTAATTATAAAGTGAACAAAGGGATGTTTTCGTGATTTTAGGTCTCTTGGATCAAATTCATTAAGAGCTACTTTTTATCTCTTTTTCCTGGTGCGTTCTGGATTCAGCATCATTCTCAGCATCATCAGTCTGTTAGACTTTCTCCACCACTTTCTTAAATAAATAAATAAATAAATAAATAGATTGGGGGGGGGGGGGGTTGCTTTGGTAGGAGCGAAAACACTCCCTGCAGTGTAAACAGTAACTAAAAAAAATGCTGAATTTTGTATATAAGATGCCTAATGTAGTAAACAGTAAGTTTCAGTGCAAACATTTCTTCACATTTTGCTTCCAAAGAGCCAGACTTGTTTGTATCTTTAATATACTCTTCAGGAATAGTTCTCCAGTCCTCCTTAAGGACTTTTGTGGCTCCCTTCTCTTGGCATCTTCGGCATGTTTTCGCCTCTCGTTTTCAGTCCAGTCCCTGTTCATGACCAGTTTCAGAGGAATGTTTTTTGTGTGTTAAGCCAGAGACCTATGAATCATTCAAGCAAAAAACAAACAAACATCTAACTTAAGCCATGAACCAGTGAGAAACAGGTGCAGATGATGACAGATGATCAGGCCGGTGGTTATTATACTGGTGATGCTGAATGCTGGTTGGAACAGATGAGAGGGGAAACAGGGCTGCTGCTGAGGCCGTTCCATAAACATCCAATTTTTTTATTTGATCTTTAGGCACTTTGCAGGAAAACATTTGTTTACATTTCTTTAATTGAATCTACACAGTTAAATTTGGTTTAGTATGAAGAAGTGAGGGGCGGCTGAAGACTTGTGCACAGAACTATATGTCATTAAATAATGTATATAAGAGACACTCAAAGAATCTTAACACCAACACACTGCCTGGCTGTGAAGGTGATTTCATACCTAACACACACACACACACACACACACACACACACAGAGGGAGATCAAACTGTTGCTTGATTTATTTATCATCTGTAGATCTGTAAACAGTGTGTGTGTGTGTGTGTGTGTGTGTGTGAGTGTGTGTGTGTGTGTGTATTTTGCATTATTCACTACTCTGAAGTGTGTCAGGAAGCATATGTAAGAGCCTGACCAGGATACCAGACTCTTACACCACGTTATATGCGAAGAATCACAGCTTAATTTACTCTTTTATTATTATTATTTTTTAAATCTCCATCACGATCTCCAAAGAGCTCTCCTCCACATGCTGCCTTGACATGCTGTCTTTATAGGGTTTTTTTTCTCATAGTTTTGCACTAAATGTCTAGGCGATATGTTTTTTTATACTGTGTGAAATTTATAATCTTCTGTACAAACATTTCCAAAATCTTCCTGATATGACAAGTTGTGTTATTAGACCTTTTTTTAAAAGATTTTTTTTAGAAAGATAATGTAATACCTTGCATCTGTCCTTTGCATTCTTCCTTCTGGCCGTTTTCCTCTCACACGTCTGTTACATCGCTTCTACAAAGTGCTCTCAAGAAATGAAATAATGAACATAAAAGAATATTGATATTTAAAAAATTTTAAAGAATCAGTCAAGCCTTTTACATAAACACCATCATGGATATCACAGGGACCAATCTCTGCCTAATAGGACGGGTGTGTTCAGTGTGTATTTGCCGTCGTACTGTATGTGAAAAAGCATGTTAGATTAACTGGGTACCAGTTTGACTTGGATTGTTTTCTTTTATTTCGTGCGAAATTCTAGTGCAGGGTCTCTCATTAATCATGAACACCAGCTCTCAGGTCTTCTGTAGAAAGTCTTTAAAACTCAAAACTGGATAACGAGTCCTTAAGGGGTCTTCAAGTTCTAAAAATGTAGTCATTTATTTGTGTACGGTTATTTCAGAATAGATTTACAAGATTTGGCTATAAATGTTTATATTTTGCAGCTTTTCATGGTAGTACAATATTATCTTTTAAAAGTTTTTTATAAAATGTTATTGGTATTTATTATTACCAGTAATGGACAGAGTATAATTAAATATTATAATAACTACAGTAGTCTCAAACTGGGCAGAAGGTGTCGTAGTGGTTAGCACAGTGGCCTTGCACCTTCCAGGGTCGAGGGGTCGATTCCCACCTCGGGTCTGTATGTGTCTGTGTTTGAATGTTCTCGGTGGGTTTCCTCCGGGTGCTTAGGTTTCCTCCCACAGTCCAAAGACATGCAGATTAGCCTAATTGGCATTCCCGAATTTGTCTATTATTTGTGTGTGTGCTCTGCAATGGGTTGCCCCCTGTCCGCCTTGTGCCCAAAGTCTCCTGGGATGGTTTTAGAAGCGAAGCGATATATATATATATATATATATTGCACTACAAATGAACAGCAAAAACAAAAAACAAACAAAAAAAAAACATAATTTGCAGAAAATTGTAGCTAGTTATTCTATACAATTTTTTTTACAGTTATAAACAAAACTGTTCATAATACAGCATTAGCCAGAAGTATTGCCTCAAAAGTGTTGCAATATTTTAATGACATTCTAATTTTTTTTTTTTAAATATTGACAATTAAAACAATAAGAACAATAAGCTATTGTTTGCAATTACATTTTTATACAACAGTCTACATATAAACAGTCTACATACTGTACAGTGCCCTGCGATAGACTGGCACTCCGTCCAGGTACCCCGCCTCGTGTCCTAAGTCCCCTGGCTCCAGGCCCAACCCCGTGATCTGTATGCATGATTAAGGGGTATAGATGGTGTGTAAATCAGTGAGTCTATATATACAGTAGTATGAAGTTCTTTCTTTTTCAAAACCTGCTGGGTCCATCTGGGCATCGAATCAGAAAGACGTCTGCAGTACTCTGGTGTTACTTCCTCAGTCCTTGGCTGTTTGATTGTTTCCTTACGATCATGTACAGAAATTTGCCACAGAAGTTCCTTGAGAATTCCCTGCTTTTGGCAAGTTTTGTGCAGTGATGTACTTCAGAAAGTAAAAGTGCTGCCACATATTTGTTCCATCCATTAACTAAACGAGCTGATTCTAATTAGCGTTTAGAACTCTTCAGTCAGTAGTCGAGAACTAATCAGTGTTGTATTACCTGTTGTGTGCACAGGGAGAACTATAATACATGCCATATGTTGTCTTAATATGTTTGGCCACTGGTGTACATCATTGGAGACTTTTTTTCCTAGTCAACTCTACAGTATTATTTTTAAAGCAATATACTGTATCGTGTTAAAATTTGCTCCCAACACCTGCGCTGAACTACACATGGCCTTAAACATTTATATACCTTTCGGTATTCATAGTGTCTTCCAAAAACGCAAGCTCCCCCTACCGTATGCACTTATGCACCTCCATAACATCAGAGATGTTGGCTTTTGAACTGGACGCTAATAATATGCTGGAAGCTCTCCCTCCTCTTTAGCATGGAGGACACAGTGTCCATGATTTCCAACAAGAAGGTCAAATTTGGACTAGTCTCACTATAGAACACCTTTCGACTTTAAAATAGTCCATTTTCCTTGACCCACAGGACACGACGGCGCTTCTGGACCTTGTTTACATACAGTATGGCTTCCTTTTTACATGATTTAGATTTTGTTGGCATCTGCAGATGGCACGGCGGATTGTGTTTACCGACAGTGGTTTCTGAAAGTATTCCTGGGCCCATTTAGTCATGTCAATGACACAATCATGCCGATGAGTGATGCAGTGTCGTCTGAGGGGCCCAAAGACCACGGGCATCCAACGAAGGTCATCAGCCTTGTCTCTTACGTACAGAGATTCCTCGAGTTTCTCTGCATCTTTTGATGATGTTATGCACTGTAGATGATGAAGTTTTGAAAAGCCTTTGCAATTTGACATTGTTTTTAAAGTATTCAAAGTGGTTTTAAAGTAAACATGTAAACCACGTAAATGTTTTTATGCACTTTTTCACAGATTGGTGAATCTCTGCCCATCTTTACTTCTGGGAGACTCTGCCACACTAAGACGTCCCTTTTAGGGCTAATTATGTTACAGACGTAATGCTACAGTAGATGTTCTCCTAGCTGAAAGATTTCTAAATTTCTTGCCTTTTAAGCCCTTTGTTGCCCCTGTCCAAACTTTCTTGAGAGCTGTAGCAGGCATCAAATTTGAAATGAGCTCATTAAGTGGATAAATAGTTTGTAGTGGAAATATTGGCTCTAAAGATTTGAAAGACTTTTAGTTTTCACTTTATAAAAAAAAAACAAAAAAACAATGTTTTCAGAATTTGCGTTGTATGTATTTATAATAATAAATAATGGTTAAAAAATTGTACGTTGAGGTTAAACTAATTAGATAGAATTAAGTACATTTAGGCGGAATGGAGGCATTGTGGTTGGCACTGCGGCCAAGCGCCTCCAGGGTCGAGGGTTTGATTCCCACCTCGGGTCTGTGTGCGTTGAGTTTGCTTGTTCTGCCAGTGCTTGTTGTGTTTCCTCCAACAGTCCAATGACATGCAAGTTAGGCTTATTGGCGTTTCCAAATTACCTATTGTCCAGAATTGTTCAGAATGCACCCTGCCTCATGCCCAAAGTCTCCTGGGAGAGGCTCCAGCCCTCGTGACCCTATACAGAATAAGCAGTATAGACAATAAATGTACACTTACAAACTTCATTTATTTGATCAATATTTATTAATTATTATCAATATGTAAAAGCTACATGGTGTCGCTATCCTTTTTTGAGTCAGTGAACATCTCAAGTATTTTTAGTGGTTCACATCTAAATTAACATGCTACTGAACATTCTGCCTAAACCTGAACTGACATGAACTCTGCACAGGTTTTTTGTTCTTCCTGTTCCCACACCTCGATTCGGTGTGATAATTAGCTGAAATGGGAAATCAGATGTGTTTGTGCTACGAATCAAGCAGAGCGTGCAGATGAAAAGAAATCTCTACATCGCGTTATTGGTGTTGTAATACCACAGCATGATGACATAATTTCAGCATCTCAATACAGATTTGTTCAGTCGGTCTGTCCTCATGTGACTTATCTCATTATCTGTCTCAGAGGCTATATTTCTGTCTGATGCAGCTGTTTCTGAGCAGAAATTAAAGCAGTGAAATTCGATTAAAAGAGAAATTAAAACTGTGTTTGACGCTCTGTGATAAACACAGTTATTACATCTGATCTCTCCAGAGCTCCAGCTGATATGAGACATTAGATCTGATAACCGTTCATATTTTTATATTGGAATGTACACTACAGAGATGTTGAATTCTCAATTCTGATTGAATGGCTGTACTTCTGTAACACCAGGCCTGGTTTTTCCTGCTATAGCATAAGTGATAACAGGAGCTACTGTAACTTGCTTTGCTTGGCAGTCCACAATGTTAAATGTCCAATTTATATTTGCTCTTTAATAAAAAATAATAATAATAACTGATATGGTATAAAAGGGGATAAAAGATATCAGGATGTGTTTTTGATTTGGTAACACTCTTTCTGCTTTAATACCAATACCTATTTCACATTTTTCCTTACTCAACAATGTAGAAATGAACACACTGTTAATAAGATGGAATAAATATAGTGATATTAAATGCATCCGCTTGCATGTCATGAATGGCAATAATTCAAAGTGTAGAAGAATTATTACAATTTCCAGTAGAAATAAAAATGCAATTTGATTCCCCTAGGACATGAGTGACCTCTAGCTGCAGACTTTATCTCAGGCAAGACAAAAGAAGTATGAGTTAATGGGAATGTTAAAGAAGAAAGGGAGAAAATACAGGATGATTGAATGACATTTCTATTTAATCAGTATGAATAGATGGCAAAGCAAGGACTGGGTCATAATTAGTAGTAGCAGTTAAAAATCATTTGCCATTAATGTTCTAAGGTATTACAGTAGGTGGTTTCTAAGCAGTTAGTTAGCAGCGGTTACTGTGCACCCTACAGGTTGTGTGATTAAATCCCAGGATTATCATAGAGCCATATTGACCAAAACCTCATGACACTGACCCGTGTCTAAAACAGCTTTCATCCATTCTTTATGAATGTGTTGTTTCTAAATGCAACATGTGACCCTGTACAGTACATACAGAAAAGTTACGTATTCAGCTTTATCCTTGATGTCAACATCTAATGATCATCCTCTTGAAGTCACGTGATAAACCCATGACATCACTTCCAATATGGTGATGCTTTTTAAAAAAGCTTGTTTTTTGGAAATAAGTTTTATCATACTTAACAATTATATTGATTTAATAACACTGATGAAAATCAGATGCTGTGATTTGCTTTGGGAGTGACAAGAATGGACAGGGTGGTCAGTATATTAGAAGGACAGGTAGGTGCAGGTGGAATGGTTTGGGACAAAGTTAGAGAGACTAGATTAAGATGGTTTAGACATGTGAAGAGGAGGGGTGAGGGGTACAGTATATCGGGAGGAGAATGTTAAAGATGGAGCTGCCAGGCAGGAGGAAAAGAGGAAGGTCCAAGAGGCTTATGGATGTGGTGAGGGAGGAGTTGGAGTGACTAAGGAAGATGTGGAGGAGATAGATGGAGACAAATGGTCCGATGTGGCGACCCCTAACGGGAGCAGCTGAAAGAAGAACAATGATTCAATAACATCTCATATTTTATATTTACCCTGTTGTGATATGACTATATATATAGATTATGATTTGTCATGAATACCATATTTCTTGTTTTAATGCCACTGTAAAAAAAAATTCCTAATAATTCATCAATGATGGAATGTCAGGAGTTCAAACTAATTCTCCTATGGCCATGTTTCAATCCTTCACGTTGCCCAATATCAGTAAATTTACAGCCAAATCGAAAAATGAAAAACTAAATACACACAGAGTGCCATCTATATGTACTGTAGATTGTCCGATGTACTCCAGCTTTAAAAAAAATAAAAATAATAATTCTTGTCTCTGCTTAACATGTCCTCTGCTGACCCAGATGAGACCTGAGACATGCTGAGCACTTCTGACTAATACAATGTGTCAGAATCCTCTCTGTGGAGCGCTGTCAGTAATTGCTCAAGTCACTGTCCACATAAGATAGGTGTACATATTTGAGGAAAGCACACATGGCCTGAAGCTTCCATTATTTTCCCTGATATTATCACAGATGAGGCTGATGCGCATCACAGGCATGGAAGTTAGAAAGGAAACGCCGCATCTCAGCTGTGTGCGCTGTCTTATTTGTCTGCGTGGGCGCTTTTCTCTCGGGGGCATGGAAGCAATCCAGAGTGGCAGGAACTGGGGGCCTCTGTGAAAGGGACGCAATTCAGAATGTTCGCAGACACAGCGGTCTCTGTCTCTTCCTGTCTGGCCCGATTACTTTCCCCCGACCCGAGAAGGGACCTGATAGGGGTACAAAAACAGAGAAGCTCCCAAATGGAAATAAGAAAAAAATACCTCACCTATGTGCAGTAACATTCAGATCTACAACATACAGATCTGGTGTAATTTAGAGTACTGTTATAGAGATATCCGAACTAGCTTCCGCTATGGGGTGATCTCAGCTGGAGAGAGGAGCTGGAAGGAGATGATAATTAGAATTCTGAAGACACTAACCGCCTCGCCCTCATTCAGCAGAGTTCACACTGCAATGGAAATGAGGCTACTGTTTAAATTGCAATAGTAATAACACATGGTTTCAAGTCTAATATGATCAAGAGAAAAAACAAGCATTTGATGAAACATCATGCACAGGTATTGACACACAACACCAAAAAAAAAAAAAATGTAAACATTATTTACTCTTGATCTTAGTCTTATTTAAATATATCCCTGTTCAAGGACATCTGACTTTTAATTGCATCATCCCTGCTTGAACTTGTACCCTGTCCTTATCTATTATGTGACATTGAGCATACCTTCTCTCTCTCTCTCTCTCTCTCTTTCTCTCAAGGTTTCTTCCTCGGGTCGTCTCAGGCAGTTTTTTTCTCACTACTCTTGCATCTGCCCTGTTCATTAACAAATACTTTCTAAATATAAAATGTACACTTGGAATTTATATACTATATTTCTTTAAAGGTATTTTGGGACAATGTGCATTGTGTAAGGGATGGTTCTATAATTTATTACATACAAAAAGTCTTTGTTAAATTAAAATTGAGGTGCATATACTGTAAGTACAGTGGTACCTCAGCATATAACATGCTATTATATATATATATATATCAGCATATATATGATAATCCCTTACAGTCACCTAAAAATATTACCAATATTACCAATTTCCAACACTTTAATCATATTAAAATGATCAAAACATTTAGAAAAGACATGTAAATGAAATAAAATATTAAATAAATAGACATGAAACCTCACATAACCCTTAATGTTTTGATTCCTCTTAAAAACTGAACTGAAATGGGATCCCCTTTTTTTTAGCTACTGGCCTTACTAAAATTCTTGTTACTCATGGTGCTATGTCTTCACTAAATCTTGCACAAAATAAAAAATAATAAAAACAACCACATTAAAATATGTAAACTCTCTTCACTTGGCTTTTCACTAATGCAAACAACTTTTATCCAGCATTCAATTAGGCTCGGTTCGGTTGTTCGTATGGCGAAAATGCTTTGCATGTCGAGGCAAATTTCAGTTCTTAAGGCAAAAATGTGTTGGTATGCCGAAGTACCACTGTATGCTACAACAGGTCATTATCAATTTTCCTGCTCTTCACACCGACCATGAAGTTTGTCACCTGGAACATGAGTACAATTGAAACAATTGGGGCCAAATTCTACAACCTTCATTTCATGCAGTAAAATGCTTATACAACTGCCTGTGACCTAAAAGAAAGATACAGATATCTCTGCAATGAAATAAATTGCATTAGGGTACAATTCAATAAAATAGAATTTTCCATTAAAAGTAATATAAGAATATTATATATAAAGAAAAAATATATAAAATATGAAGCATATACTGTATAAGCACATAAACTAACGCACAGAAGTTTGGGATCGCTTTCTAACTCCATGGTCGTACAGTATATGAAGCTTTTGTAGTCCCACTGACCAAAATCGAGTTAATACCCGGTTAGCAGTAAGGATAATTTCTGTTAGATATGCGGCTAGGTCCTGTGAAAGAAAGAAGAATAACCACACAACAACCACAAACTATCACTATACAAATAAATTTAACAAATAAGTAATAATTAATACATTTAGATTAAGGGAGAATCTTTATTTATTTTTGTCTAAATTATTCTTAAAAGTAGGCCAGATCAAACAGGACCAGGACAAGGTTAAAAGGTGAAAAGATCTGTTTATTTTCTGAGCCAATACATTTTTAACTCATTCTTGCTTCCTAATAGAGGTCAATTGATGTCTTTGTGTGCAATCTGAAAAAAACAATAGCATCAGAAGTCAGGCAGTGAGAGATCAGATTTTTGTAGACTATTGCTTCAACCACAGCAAGCAGTCCTGTGATATCTGTCTTTCCGTGGTTTATGAAGTCTAAAACATTCATCTGAAATGTGGAAATGTCTAAAACATTTGACTCATGAAACAAAAAGTGTGGTAGCTTGACACCTTACATGAGATTCACAAAAGAATCAGGTCTTTTTGAATGACTCTCTTAACTGAGTCAACCAGGAGAACAGATTCATGTAAAAGAAGGAATCAAAAGTTTTGGACAGGGTGACTCATCTATTTCCCCCCCTATTTTAGATTGTCTATGTCATACAGCTTTAAAAGTTAATTTTATGTGGGTCGCTGGAAAATCACACAAATATACTTATTCAAATACATTCAATAAAAAGTGCAAAAGATGAATTCATACTTGCATTTAATAACATCTTGGCATGGATTGAAACTAGATTTGTTCTGCTGTTGTAGGACGTCTCCCTCAGTGTTTGGTGTGTTGTACATTCTGAAATGCTTTTCAATTCAACTTAAATTTTATTTATGTAGTGCTTTTACCTATTACATTTACTACATTTGGCAGACATCCTTATCCAGAGTTACTTACATTTTTAAACTTATTTTACATATGAGTAGTTAAGGCCTTGCTCAAGGGCCAAAAATTTGCCACTTAGTGGTCCTGGGGTTTGAACCTGGGACCATCTAATCTGTAGTCTAACACCCTTAACCACTTAACTACCCCTGCTATGTGATAAGTCAGACAGGTCCAGAGGGCAGAGGGGATCTGGATCACTGGGAGCTCAGGTGTGCCATGTGCAGCTTGAACGAGAAAAAAAGGGAGAAACAAAGGATGAGAGTGAAGCAAAGAAAATGAGAGATAACAGTTAGGTATGGTCACAGTAACAGGTAGAAGGTATATGTACTGTATATGTATATGCATTTTTCCTCATCGTGAATGTAAAGAATGATTATTTGCCTAACTGTCAGTTCAAAGCAGTATGGCCTTAGACCTCTATGCATTGCTTGTATGATTATTTGCTCATTGCATAGAAATAAATAATAAAATGGATGTTTACATTTGGCAGATGCTCTCCAGAGCGACTTAAAAAAAGTATCTTTTTACAAGGTTACTAACTAAGTGCCATCAGTTGGGAAGGGTGGGTTTTTTTTTTGGTGGGGGTGGATCAACCCAAATATCTAAGATAGGTCTTTAGTCGTTGGTTAAATGACTATTCTGTTCTCAGTGGGATTAAGTTCTGGGAAGTTTCCAGGCCATGGTCCCAACATAGTTATCATTTTTTTTGCCTTATGGCAAGGTGCTCCATCAGGCTGGAAAAGGCATTGATCGTCACCAATAAAATAATAGATCCTAATAAAAAGGATTAGTCTTATATATAAAAAAAAAAAAAGTAAGGGGAAAAAGAGAACGAACCCAACACGTCTATCATCTTGTGATACTGGAGCCATGCAGTGAGACTGAACGAGTGTGTTGAAGGAGTGTGTTGAAGGAGTGTGTTGAGAGTCGAATCATCAAAGTGACTCGCTAAGGCTGTGTTGCTACCCGAGCGCGCGCGCAGTTCCCAAACGGAGAGGGGGTGGAAACTAACGGGGCGCGTGAGCGCGGGAAAGAGCGCCGGTGCCGTTCCTCGGTGTGAAGTTTGCTTCCACTTAACGCTCCAACGCTTTGTACTGGGATGAACGCGCATTACCGGATCCGCACGTGCGCCCGTGCGTTGTGCTGATGCCCATTGCGCGCTTGGCGACGCGTCGCTCAGGCTTTCAATCCCAGATATAATAATATTGTTAAACTAAAAATATATATATTTGTTTTTAACTTCAACGGTTATCTCTGGATTAGGATACGCGCTCTCGGCACGTGCGTCGCGCGCGAACGTTGATGCCAGCGCGTGCCGGATGAGCATGAGTCCGCGCGGCCATGGCTCGCTGTGACCGCGGCGCTCAGACTCTCCTCGCGGCTCTCGGCGCGTTCGCTGCCTTCAGCCTCATGACGGTGGCCATCGGCACTGACTACTGGCTGTACTCGCGCGCCTACGTGTGTAACGCCACCAACAGCAGCGCGGACGAAGCGGATAACCTGCTGCAGCCCAAAAAGAGCAAAGGAGACCTGACACACTCTGGGCTCTGGAGGATCTGCTGCATTGAAGGTAAAACTAAATGCATTGATTTTTTTTTTTTAAAGCACTTGAACTCAACTGGGGCAGTGGCATAATGGGTAGGACTGTCAGCTTGCACCTCCAGGGTCTAGGTTCCATTCCTAAATCAGAGTATGTATGCATGGAGTTTGCATTTTCTCCCAGTGCTTGGTGGGTTTTCTCCGAGTACTCCAGTTTCCTCCCACAGTCCAAAGGCATGCAGATAAGGCTAAATTGCCCGTTGTGTGAATGAGTGTGTGTGTTCCCTGCGATTGATTGGCACCCCGTTCGGGGTGTACCCCACCTCGTGCACTAAGTCTCCTGGGCCCCAGGCCTCCATAAAGCAGTATAGATAATGAGTGAGTGAGCTGAACTGGGCATTTATACTGGTTTAAAGTTGCAATAATTCCCCATCTTTAATATGATAAGGTTTTGTCTGGGTGAAGAACATGTTCCTCTCTCAAATCTACATTTATACCTCCAGAATTAAGGGAACCAAACACATCATTCATTCCTTCATTCATGCATGCATCTGTTCAGTAGTCATGTTATCCTGATCGACGAATGCAATATCAGTAACGCACCCTGGATGGGACACAGTCACATGGCACCACACACACACACACACACACACACACACACACACACACACACCTGGGCAATCTGCTTGCATCTTTAGGGGAAAATAAAAGGAACCCAGAGAACCTGGAAACTTAAAGACAGTACCCCCAGAGCATTATTGAACCAGGGACCACGGTGCACCAGCTCTAGACACAGATAGAACCTTATTATTCACTAAGCTCAAACACTGGCTTGCTTTTATATGATCATATGAGGCTCTTTTTTTCAATCAAGCAAACTCAGTTTTCAACAAATAACTAATAAATGCTTTAACGCTCTATCAAAATTTAATCTGCTAAATAAATCTGTTAAAACATGTTATGTTGTTTTGTTCCTAAACAATATATTTGGGTGCAACAGTTAAAAGAATAAATAAAAAATGAAATGAAGATTTAAATAACTTCAAGTTGTGTGTAAATTCAACTTAATGCCTATAAATATTTTACCAATAGACATTAGCTTCAGTAGACAGTAGCTTCATCCCAGTAGCTTCTTCAGTCTAAAGATTAGTAGTGTAACATTTCTACCTAACAAGAAAGAAGTCCAGTTGACATGACTGAATATAGGTTTGCATTGATCTCTACTGACCAAGCCAAAGGCGACAATGACAAGTAAAAACTAAGCAGGCTAACCAGAGTTAGCATTAGCAAGGAGTCCA
>JAOVVA010241612.1:0-19066 GCA_028565275.1 Leiocassis micropogon | reverse complement strand
ACCGTTGGCTCAGTTGTGATCACGTGACGCTCGGCGTCAAAACAAGAAGCGCATGCGTGATACATGATACTCGGTACACGTAAACCAAGACTTGCTCGTTTTTCAAGTCAAAATTTATTACATTTTGCTCATCTTGCAGAACATTGGCAAACCGCGTTACTTGCTGTCTGAGGTTCCACTGTACTAAATTAAACCTTTAAGAACTTATAGGATTTGCTGCTAAAAATAAAAATTAAAGTAAGACATAGCGGGCTCAAGAAAAGCGAAGCGCTTTCACACACAAGATCACACACACTGTGTGGAAGTAAGAAAAAATATATTTCTTGTCTAAGTCAGCCGGAGCTAATTTTTTCTTCACTGCATGAAGAAAAAATTAACCCCGGCTGACTTAGACAAGAAATATACAAACATGCAGAGAGATACCACGCCAAAGCATAGTGGGGTGAGGGGAAAGGACCCAAAGTATGAATGTGCTGTTGTAGCTGAGAGGCACTCATTATCTCTTATCAAAAAACAAACAGATAACCACAACACACCCATGGTTAGAGCAAAATACAGTTTAATTCACTGCATGAATAAAATGGACACAGACCATTGGAGAAAAGCATTGAATAATATCAAAAAGCCATATACATTTAGTATTAATATAAAGATATAAAATTAGTCATAATAAATTGAGGTATACATATACATTAAGGTATATAGCGCTACCAATTACAGGCGTAATTGATGTATGGAGCGGAGATTCCATGAGTTCTGAACTGATATCCCTGGCTAGATGAGGAGGTTGATGGAGAGGCCTGCCACCTCTGAGCGAGAACCACACCAATTGGCAAATCAGTGCAAGGTACATAACAGTTAAAAGTCACATTTGCTGGAAAATCAGTTAATGTGTCAGTCCCAACAGAATCAACAGAAATAGGAGAATCGGTCTGGGATACTGCAGACCCACTCACAGAGACAATTGTTATCAGGGGCCTCTTGCGAGAAGCAGGTATGGGCTCATCCTTCCGCTTTAATTAGAAACCTCAGCAAATTCAAGGACGTTTGGCATTCAGCCTGAACTTGGCCAAGAGCAGCGTGATCAACGGTTGGTGGAAGGGTTAGATTATAGTGGAGAAAACTTCCGGAACAAGATAAGAAATGATTGGCACCGACCTTGGCGAATGGAAGTAAGAAAAAATAAAAAAGACCAGGAGGACCAAATTTGGTAAAAGGAAGTATGAAAAAAGAGAAACCAAGTAAGAAAAAAGGGAAAAACCCAGATAAGGAGACAGTTGATAGTACTGTATATAAAGGCAATATATACAGTATATAAAGTATTGCTTTTCAGTCTGCTCTTTGCCTGTTTTTAAGCTGGCATTGGGATGACTCACTTGGGCTTTGTTGCTACAATAAACTCCAGTTAACTTCATCAAGATCAACCGCTTGCTGAGTCTTGGTTTTTTTTTTGTTTTTTTTTTAATAAGAATTGGAGTTACAGCTTATGCTTGAACGTTAAAGTGTAAGAGGCATCAACAGTGAAAGATAAAAATATCCCACACCACCCGGTCATGACTTACCTGTCCTTAGTATACCTGAAGATATTAAAGCAATTTTTCCTTTGATATATAATTTTTTCTGTACATTTGTTATACATTTATGATTCATTTTAAGATTTTAAGATATATACTTATAATTGGAACCCAAACTTCCTTTACTTGTCTTACTATTCTCAGGTCTCTCTGGGCAGTGGGTAATAAGTGAGCTACAGTTGAATTTGCAACAACTTATTTTATTAAACCAAACGGCAAGACAATATACAAACTTCTCTCATGTACTTCTCTCACACCATGTCACACTCTCACCTGTCCCCTGGGAAACCCAAGGCAGGTAATTTGTTAGTTCCTGTTAACATAAGCAACACAACCAATAAATCAAATATCACACATGCAAGGATATAGACAAAATAACAATGTGCTGCAAGTAATAATTAAAAAATATTTAATTCTAAATTAAAACATAAATAATTAAATACCTCTTGATATGCAATACTGTACCTGTAATAAATAACAAATCAATGCAGTAAACTTAAAATAATCCAAAATATAGTGGTTGTAGGAACTAAGATTACATAATGATAATTATTGGACTTAATTATGTTAAAATCAATCAAGGAATTATTATTATTGATTTGGAAATGATCAATAACTTGGATTCAGAAGTTAATTTCTATGCTTACAGTAGATCATAATCTTTTCCTTAACCTATTCCGTTTAATCATAATCTAATCATTCAATCATTGACATTTGATAATATGCATATACATATATGGATCCATTATTTGGTTATATTGTGTAATATAAAGTAATAGTGTTAGTCGTAGTAGTAAGAATTAATTTCAATATCGATATTAAGTTAGTAACAAATTTTCTTAGGTTTACACAACTTGCTGTTGTGTTTTCCCTCAATTTAGAGTACCACAAGATAAATTCTTGCTATTGCTTAATTTTAACTTGGAATTGATTGAGTAATTTTTTAGCTGTCATTAATCTTAGCCCGTATGCAGCCCAGATCTCGTCAAAGCTTCCTAAGAGCAGGTGCTTACACTCTGCCCTATCCAAATTGCTACAATCATCGCCTGATCAGGGCATTGGAGCTCATATTTGCCAACTGGAAAGGGTGCTAATTGAGGCTGAGGCTCTTTGTGACCCAGGGTGCCTTCGCAGTATGATAGGCAGTGAAATGCTTTTAAGACAGGATAGAATAGGAAGATTTTACTGCAATAAAAGGAAAACTGCATAAAAAAATTTAAAATGGACCAAGGCGTCACCCTGCCAATGTCACCTCTAAATTATAAGTTTGGTTGGCATTATGGCATTTGAGTTAAAGATGAATAAGCCTACTTTCGTAGACATTCGAAATGACAGTTTAAACAAGAGACAGCCTTGAGCAGCGGGGATATCCTTGTTGGTAACAAAATTTGACAACACCTGAGCATAATAGCTATGGGCTCTTAGTGGGGTGCTTTCCAGCAAACAGCATAGCTCACTTGAAAGCAAACACCTCAGATAACTGGGTTTTGACAATATCACTAGGATACAAGTTTCAATTCCAACATGGATGCCAAAAGTAAACAAGCAAACAGGGGATGGAGGTTTCAGTCCAATGCCTTACTTGAAAGAAGTGACTTGGTTTCTAAAGTGGGCATGTTAGAACTCCCAGATGTTCTTGTAGGGAATGGTTTACAATGATCCTCAAACAGATAGTCCCAGTGTCATCACTGATGAAACTACATAATGGAACATGATGTGACTATGCATGGTGTGTGTGGGCATATGTACAAGGAGAGATCTACAGTACGTACTGAATCTCTATTTTGGTGGTTGACTGGTATTCCTGTAACACAGCTGGACAACCTTACATGTTAATGTATAACTTCAATGCTTGGTCTAATTCATGATTTATTAACACTGAAAGATTTGTTATCACATTAGAAATAAAGTCTTTGGCCCTGTCAAAATCCTCTGGCTCAATGCTTCCAGAGCCATCCAGAACAAAGGCGATCTCTGGCCCTCCATCTTCTGATAAACACAAACAGCAGAGGAAAAAAGAAAAAAAAAATCTGGGTCATGGATGTATAAAAAAAAAAAGAACCATGTGCGACAAAGTCCTCAGAAGGGCTGTGGTTTGTTCTGAAGGATGTTCAGTAAAACTAAGCAGCTAATTTCCTTATAAAACTGCACAAATTGTACCTGAGACTACGGTATATTTTAAGCAAAGGATTGTCAAACATTTACATTTACATTTGGCAGATGCTCTTATCCAGATCAACTTACATAAAGTGCTTTAACGTTTCCTCATTGGATAGATACTTACACTGGGTTACTTGGTTATTAACTAAGTGCCATAAGTCAAATTTGGAAGGGGATTTTTATTTTATTTTTTTAATGGGTTAAAGTTAGTCCAAGTACTGAAAAAACAAATATGCCTACGTTGTTGTTTAAAGATTAGCAAAGACTCAGTTGTACGGACATCTAGAGGAAGTTCATTCCACCACCTACAGTAGGTGCCAGAACAGAAAAGAGAGCATTGTGAAAGGAACTGGGTCTAATGAACAGGTGGTGGGATTAGATGATATGCTGAATCTCGTCAGTTGACATGTTGGAGAATTCTGCTAAGGGAGGGGAGGAAAGGTCCTGAAGTTCTGGTGTAGGGGTTGGGTTGGGTTGGGAGCAAAGGTCTGGTAGATTGCTGCAATCAAACCTCAATTATTGACGTTTCATTAATTAAATTTTTTACTGCTTCTTATAGTATTTTTTTATGTAGAAACTTTTTTTAAAGACATCCTTGCTCTACAGTAGATGACATTACCTGTTTCAGTCACGTGATATCACTTTTATTTTTTTAAAGAATTGAAAAAAAATTAAATACCTTTATTTTCTTCACCTCTATCAGCTCTGTTAGAACCATTCTGTAGATTTTTCCCCTTCCTCCAGTGGTCTAATTCAAATCAACATTGACGATTTAAATAAAATAAACATATTCAAAAATGTGCACAACATTGAAATGATTCATTACTCTATTTTACATTATTTACTTGGATGCTTTTACCTTGATAAAAAGGTGTTTGACCACCTTGATATTTATTGTTGTTGTTATTGCTTTTCATTTGATCTTGTTGCAGCTGTAACACCGCAAATGATAAATGGAATTAAGCAAATATCAACTTCACAAGTATATGATTGTGAATGGACACATACCCAACATTTTGGAATATATTTGATTGTTTTCCTGATGATCAGATAAGTGGGTACAGTTTCTGTTTAAATTCTTTGAGGGTGAATTCATTTTCCAAACTATATTACAAACCTATGTTTTGAGACAACATTTGTTTGACTGTAAGGTATCATGAGCTTTGGAAATTCATTGGGTTTACAGGTATTATCCAATTATTTTAAAAGAGGCAATGACACATTCCTCTCAATTTAAGAGTGCAGTGGATTGTGCAACCTACAGTGGCTGTCGTTGTTGCTCTAACCAGGACATGGTGGTGAAAGCACTTAATGCCAATTACTAGTCCACCATGGAACCATTGGTAACACCTGTCCCAATCAGTGGCAATAAATAAGGACTCAAAATACTCAAGCAGGGCAAATACAGTATCTTCTGAACAATTGTTGACAAAATAACATGAATAACATTCCAACTGGATGTTACAGATGCGACTGATCTCTGGTCTTTCTTTGTTTCTTTAAATGATTTATCAGAGTTACTGTTTATATAATTAGAAAGTATTAGAGGTATTATATATTTAATTAATTAAACCCATTTGAACATTTGATTGTTAATATTATTTACTGCCTTTAATAAGATATACAGCATATTTAACTATTTTCAGAACTTTGCAGAAGATACTTACCCATTCCTTAACTGAATTATTGTTTGACCAAACTGTGGGTCATCATTTGTAAATTTGCTCATTGGCTTTGTGATTAAGTTGATTCCTACTGCTGTGCATACAGTATGCCTGTAATTTGGAAAATACATTATTAAAATAAAAAAAGGTCTGAAATCTAGTACATAATACTAACAGAAGAAAGAAAATTTTAAAATGTAGATCTGTTTTTATCAAGTGTTCAGATAGCTATTTTTATACCTTTTAATCCAATAAGATGGCAATACAAATCGAACTAATTTAAAGTGAGCAAAATGTCAAACCCATTATAAACACCACAACTGCAAACATCTCGCTGAAGGAGTTAAGTAACTACAGTGCTGAAAGTACTATATTTATAGAGAGAGAGATAATTCCTCTATTTTTTGCTTATTTGTCACATAACATGGTTTCAGATCCTCAAACAAAATGTATCATGAGACCATGAAGATATAATAAGTAATGTAACAAGAAAGACATAAAGAAACAGAAAGTGCAGTTTTTAGTTATCATTTTATTTATTGGAGGGAAAATGTCCTGGAATCCCTGCATCAAGTAATTGCCCCTTAAACTTGACAAACTGCTCTTATCATCTTTAGCAGCTACAACTGCAACCAGG
The DNA here is from genome assembly GCA_028565275.1 of Leiocassis micropogon. Taxonomy (NCBI): domain Eukaryota; kingdom Metazoa; phylum Chordata; class Actinopteri; order Siluriformes; family Bagridae; genus Leiocassis; species Leiocassis micropogon. Next base: position 13,031 of record JAOVVA010241612.1, on the reverse strand, counting down.
TCCTTCTGATAACTGAAAGTCAGTTTTGCACATCATTGTGGAGGAAGTTCAACGGCCATGCTGCATAACAAATTGCGTTTGAATATATGGACTAATGAACAGATATTGGAGAATGTTGTATTTGAAATTTAGAATGACTTGGATGAAATGATGTTGAGATTATGCTGAATAAAGGATCGCAAAAGAGCATTGCAGAAACAACCTTGAAACAATACCAATATTTATTTACAGTATTTATGCCACTTAATGTACAAACACAACAGCACAATATTCCTCATGACACTACAGTATCTAATCCATATTATACGGTAAATCCTGAATGGGATGCCAACCCAATGCAGGGCACAAGCCCCATTAACACACTACAGGCTATTTCAAAACATCATACAATCTTGACTGCATGTGGGAAGAACCCAGAGTACCTGAAGGAAACCCACCAAGCATGAACATGCACACAGAATCAGAGGTGAGATTCTAAGCCCCACACTGCAAAAAATAAATAAATAAAATATCTTAGCAAGTGAAATCTAGCCAAGCATATCTATAGATGTCTTTCTCTACTGGCAGATAATTTTTTATTATTTTAATAAAAAAATTGTCTGCCAACAAAATAAGACATTTCTACTTGCAGTTTTAATAATATTTAACGAGAAATAAGCTTGATAATCTTATATTTGAGTTGTTGTAATCTTATTTAAGTAAGTATAGAGAGGTTTGGCAAGATTCAAGAATATTTCACTTGCTAAGATGCTTACATTTTTTGCAGCGCAACCCTGTAGTGGTTAACACTTTTGCCTTGCCTTTAGAGGTATGGTTTGAATCTTGCCTCTGCTCTATGTGCATGGAGTTTGCATGTTCTCATGCTTAGTGGATTTCCTTCAGGTACTTCAGTTTAGGCATGCAGTCTAGGTTGATTGGTGTTTTTCCATTGCCCGTACTGTACAGTATGATTGGGTTTGTGTGAGTGTTTGTGTGATTGTGCCCTGTAATGGGGTGGCACCCTTTGCTCCACTAAATCTCTTGTGAAAGGCTCTGCTCCCCTCAGACTTACAGAGTCAATGCATTGACAATGACAAAACTCCAGTTCAGTAATTAGATTTTTTTTTTCCTGATTACTAACAAAGATGGCATCATAGATTAACCTTCAGCTAATTTATATCCTTTCAGTAAAAACAATAGTACAATGCATGATAATGAAGTAGTAGTTGTTAATATTTCTAGTAAAGACAGTATAAAAGAAAACAGAACAATTGTGAATGCAGTTTCAATATATTTCTGACCTTTACACTTAATTGCATGCTTTCAGAAAAATAGTTGTGTGTATGTGTCCGTCAACTTACAATACCTGGGCAAGAGATGGCACCAGGATGCACTGTGGGAACACTGCAAAAAATATTATATCTTAGCAAGCAAAAATGATCTTGAAACTAGTCAAATCTATCTGGCAAACCAAACATAATATATACAAGTCTAGTTTTAGACATATGTTGATTAAAACTGAAAGTGTACATTTTTTGTTCTTTTGCAGATAATGTCTAGAAATAAGCACTTTTCAGTTTATTTGCTACTAGAAAAAGAAATGTAGGCTTAAACATGTAATAAGAAACAGTATGTCTATAAATAGTCTAACTAGTCTTATATTTGTTTTGCTATCTTATATTAAAAAATTATAGATAATTTGACTAGATTTGAGATATTTCAACAGGGAAATGTTTTGCTACAATGGGAAACAATGAGTCATGCCATTTACAGTATGTGGATGCCACCTTGACACATACCATTTACTTAAACAGTGATGTACTGTAGACCAGTTCACCCTGTCATAATGGCAGTATTCCCTAATAATAGTGGCCTCTTTCAGCTGGAAAATGCACCCTCCCACACTGCATAAAAAGGTTAGGAATGTTTTGAGAAAAATGAAAAAGTGTTGAAGCTGCTGTCTTGGACTCTGGATTCCCCACATCTCAAACTGATCAATCATCTGTGGGATGTGCTGGACAATAGATCTGATACACAGAGGCCATACCTCACATCTTACAAGTACAGTATCTGCTGCTAATGTCTTGGTGTCAGATACAACAGCACACTTTCAGATGCACTCCATCCAAGCTTTACTAAGCTGCTGTTATGGAAATCCTTCAACACCTTCTCCACTCAGAATAGTGAAATCCCTGGTGATGCAGTATATGAATAATTCACAAAATAGATCAAATTTTACTTTGAAATCAGTAAAGCCACTAAAGCACTCATGTTAGCACAGTCACATGGGGGCGCTGGTTTGTTGTCACCTCATTATGCCTGGTGTTGTGTAAAAATGCAGCTCAAAACAAAAGCTCAGTTAAAAGAAACTGCATACTTTTTCTTAAGCAATCCTAGTGTAAAACACGCTAAACTCTCTTTTTAGGACTAGAGTTGTTTCTTATGGCCATTTTAATGTTTTATATTAGTACATAAGCTGTATTTATATTACTGCATACTGAATATTTAGTAATGGAGATCAATATACAAAAAGATATTTAGTCTAAACTGAGCATAGAATAAATGACAATAATTGTTAAGCATTCCCAATGTATATTTCTGCAGAAGAAGTAAACAAAAAAGAAATAAATAGCAATAAAAGGAAACAGTGCTTTGCAGCTTTCTAAATTACGATTATGTGGTTTTGCAACTCTGTGCTGCAAAACTGAAGTGAAAGCAGGATGGCATTTCATAAAGATCTGTGTCATTTGATAATCAAAATCCTTTGGTTGCTTTTGCTCAGATTATAATTTTGGGCACAGCTAATAGATGCAATAGATTTTCCTTATTTTTCTTACATAGTAGAGCAAATTTCTGCCACCATGTATTGTTTAATAACCAAAACAACAAGTACTTGATTTACTATAAATGTAAATGTATGAAAAAGAATATTGTGCTATGCATGTAAAAAAAATAATAATAATAATTTATAAAATGTCTACGTTGTCAGAAACTTATGTCCTGTGAGAGTACTATAGGAGCAATGTTTGCTGTTCTTGCTTGATGTACAGATTGTACTGTATAAACCTTTCTTCAACACAGGATGTGGTGAAGTTCACAATAAGAGAGGTAAAATTCTGCTGTAGTAAATGTTAGCTCACCCACTTATAGCCTGTCTACACTAGCAACATCAGAAAATATATTTATAGTAAATAGCTTTAAAATACAACACAATGATAATGTTGTACAATAGCACATATTAGCACATATTACATAGGCATAATTGGGGTAATATTTGGGCATACAGTTTTGCAAAGAAAATTCATTATAATTGATATTTGATTTAAACCCATGGATAAACAGTTTTCATATTATTTCTTAGTGTCCACATATAGGCTTAAAAGGGGGGTGTATCAGGAAATGACAGAGGACAGGAAGGACTATTTCTGTACTCTGCCTCTTACTTGTTCCATTGCAAATTGGTGTGTGTAACGAGTAGGACATGTGCGTGAAATACTTTATTCAACTTTTAGCATTTTTCAGTGCCCTTGTGCCAAATGGTGAGTGGAAAATTACTTTTTATCTTCGTCATCAATTTAAAAAAATAAAATAAAATATGGTCTAGATTTGGCTCTAATTTGAATATGGCTCTAATTTGCACTGCACGTGTGATTAAAGTATAACTTTTATGGTTATTATTGTTTAGGATTAACTTGTTCAGAGTCATGCATGAACACTATTCTTCATATTCGACCGGGCTCGGAGGTGTTGCTTCCATGCACACTTTTGAACAGTTCGAAAACCGAAGAAGCCAGTTGGAGGCAATCTTCCCGCCTTCTAATCATCAGGCCTGATGGAAATGTCACCTTTGAGGATCCTAGGGATGGCAGATTAACAGTATTCCCCTATCTCTTCAGCAGAGGAAACTTCTCCATCCTCGTTCATCAGTTCCAGGCCTCTGACGTGGGCACATACTGCTGTGAGCTGAGCCACGAGTGCCAGAGAGTTGAATTAATGCTCTCGCAAAGTTCAGGTATCAACATAGTGTTAGGAAAACAGAAAATTAATAGAATGTAAGCTAATAGGCTAATTAATTACGGAGGATTGAACATCAATGAACAAACCCAGTTAAAATATTACAGTAGTAGTTTTCAGGAAAAACCCTCCACACGGTAACCCTGATCAGGATAGAGCGATTACTGAAAATGAGTGACTTAGATCATTTTAATGAAACAAGGAGATTATTTAGGTTGAGCAATGCAGTATATGAAAGGATAAATGAATGTATAATATTAATGATGCAGGGCAAATTATTAGATAGGCAAACATACAACTGCACTTTTTGTGATTCCATTCAGGCCTTTTGAGATCATGCCTTTTAATCTCTGCGTATGTAAACAGAAAATGTTAACTTTTCATTCAAATGAAAAATACTGAACTTGCACTTCTGTTGTATGTACACAATCTGTGTATTTCACCTACACACCCACATCTAACAGATGCCACAGATATATTTTTCATTATTAAAATACGTTGCCCATGTATACCACCTGACCCTCTTATCTCTTAATCTTTAAATTAAAATAAAATAAACCCCTGCATAAAGATACATAATCAAGATTTACATGTAGCAATGCTGAAACTATGTTCATTATGTGTTTGCAGGTTTCAATATCCCGTGGTACTATTTTGCTGCTGGAGGTGGAATATTTATTCTGCTTGTGTTTGTTTTTGTTCTTATCTGTAAATTCAGAGGTGAGGAATTGAAATTTTTATATTAGTTTGGTTTTTTATAAAAATATTCCTCGTTTAGGTATTCTTGTCTTTGGGGCTGGTTTTGTACATTGTAAAAAAATATATATTTTACAGCACATTACTGTAAAGTTTTTTGTGTGTAATTTGTTTATTAAAGATTGTACTGTAAGCAATTTGGCAATTACAGCACTGCACTGGTTTACACTAAAATATTAGAAAGCAGTGGACAGCGGTGTTTCAAGTTTTGGTAAGAGTGAGAATGTTTGAACAATTCTTCTCGAGTTAAATAACAGAGGTGCCTGAATCAGTGTATAGTTAGTTGTGGTAGCTTAGTGGTCAAGACGTTAAGGTTGTGGCTTCAATTCTACTGCTGCCATGGTTGGGTTCTTGAGCTAGGCCCTTAGACTTAAAAGTTATTTCCTGCCCCGGTTTTAAGTTGTTTTTGTGAAGCATCAGCAAAATGTGCAAATAGATTTTTAAATACTGTAATTATATTTACAACAATTTGTACCATCCTGCTTAAAATCAACACCCATTATCTCATTATAACAAATATATTATAGTATAGTACTGTACTGTAAGTGTGTTTCATTAATTAACTGTGAATTTAAAGCACTTTATTAACAAATTGTTTACTTTTTGCCAGTAAACTACTATACATTTTACAGTAAATGTTATACAATGTACTTTTTTATTGTGAGAAGATAACTGTAGACAATGTATAGTACATTAGTGTACATAAACAATATAATTTTTGCATACTGTTGTATGGGAAATATAACTGTAGCAATGTTTTCTCTGTTTTAACAGTAAAGTGTGTAAAAAGATCTTCGTCTTCTTATTATGTTAACTCAGAAAACAAAGGTGAGTGCAATTTGTTGTCATCCCATCATTTATAGATCTTAATAAAAGCAAATTAATGACCTTTGACCTCATGACTTCTTTGGTGATTACATTATATAAGAACAACAGGAGGCAAAACAAACACAGCGTGCTGAGAGCGCCAAGGTTGATGAATGTGATGGTGAGTATGAAAACATAGAGAGTGATACACATGAGGCAGATTATGAAAATGCACTGGAGGAAGAGCCTGACGGCCAGGGTGAAGATACAGCGAGTGACAACCAGGACGAGGATTATGTGAATACTGAGAGAAGAAATAGTCCTGATCTGTATGACGACGTTGACAGTGCATTTCCTACTGGACTCAATCTGGAGAGGGATATGCGAGGTAAAGAAATGTTTTAACATAAATTAGTTCAAGTTTATTTACTTCCTTTTATTTACAAGCATTGTTGCAAGACACGTTTGCAGGCATTACATTATCAACCCCAATCCTCATTTTTATGTCAACATCTGCAGTATGGTGATCGCATTTCATCTGCTTAATATAAACATAGCTATGCATTGAGAATTGGGTCTGTGGTTCTTTGAAGGTGCAAGCTTATTAACATATCTAGCTGACTAGCAAGCATAAATACAAGCATAAATATTTGTTGTGTTATGTTCTGCACTGCCTATCAGGTCACGTGTTAAAGAGTCAAATTTAGATGTGGCTTTTGGCACTCAGTGACCTTTTTCGTCTGCGGAAAACCTTATGAAGACACATTTGAGACACTACAGAATTAATAATGTGATCGATCATTTAACACTTTTTAAATTGTTTTTCAAGAATTGTACAAATTAAAAGCTACAGTAACTGTATAAAACAATACTTATCAATGTAGAAATGTAGAAATCAATTGTATTATTTTATTAAGAAATAGTACATAAGTATTAGTAACAATTTAGTAATTTGTTCATTTTAATTGCTTTTAAGTGATTTCTTATTATTATTATTTATTAGATTTTAATTTGTTCACCTTTTTCCCAGGTCACCAGGACAACAAAAGTGTCTATGGTACGTTTTTACCCGTTGTCCCTCTCTATTTCATTCATTATTTTAAAAAAAAATCAAAATAGATTAAATTCTAAATGGTGTTCTAAAGTGCATTTGACATTGGCCTGAAATCTTAATCATTGGATTATGAATTCTGAATTTATCTATTCTTGCCCGGCTGCTGTCTTTTACTATGATATATATATTTTTTAATTATTCATCTTTTTTTTTTAAAGAAAATGATGAACACGATCCCAATCAAAAGTCAAAAATCCCCCCGAAAGGTAATACAGTATTTTTTATTACAGTAAAAAAGATATTATTTATTGTCTAGAGATTTCCACAAAAAAAGGTGACTGAAACTCATCATCTGCAGCAGCAATCAGAAAATTGCCAAAACAGCAGTCAAAATCAGGACTATACTATGGTATGTTACAATCTCTTAATTTTTCACTTGTTTAGCTGTTTATTTGAATAAATTAAAAATTATTACAGTGATTAAAAATTTTACACACCTCTGTTAAAATAGCAGGCTTTGTTAAGTAAGAAATGAAACCAAAACAAATTTTGTCAGATTTATTTTTTGTAAATTATATTTCATACAAATAATATAATAAGAACCTTTAACGTAAAGGAAAAAAATGGGAAAACTTAACCTGTTTGCATAAGTGTGTACTCCTGTAAATAATACTTTCTTAAAACACATTTGTCTTACAATACCACACTTAGTCTTTTTGGGTAAGAGCTAACTAGCAAAAGTATTCCCAGTCTTATACCATCTTCATTTGCCCCAGATCTATAAAATTGTGAGGGGATGTTCTGTGCACAGACCTCTGAGCTGTGTCTTGGTCATTTCAATAAGTTCCTCCTCTTCTTCTGCAGACATTTCTTTGTTAACTTTGTGCTTTGAGTCATTATTATGCAGGAAGGTGATGATTTTCTTCATCTTCAGCTGTCTATCAGAGGCCTGCAGAGGTTTTTTGCCAGAATAGATTCGTATTTGGAGGTATGCCTGACTCCATTTATCCTGAATAGAGCTGAGTCTGGAGGACATGCTTAAAAAAAGCAACTTCATGGCATGGTGCTGCAACTAGAACCAGAACTTACCATTCAAAATGCCGTAAGTGGCGCAAGTGCTCACCCTATCATCCAGAGATCACTAGTTCAATTCCCGAGTGAAGCTCTAGCACCCTGTGATCTGGAGAGAGAGCCGATTGGCCAAGCTCTGTCAGCAAGTAGTTGGGGAGGCACTTAGCACTTTCACATTAATCACAGCTCTTCAGCCAATCATGGGCATCTGTGAGCTGACGGGAGCTTTTTGCCTTCTTGAGGCAGGTTGTCAGGTTGTTGAGGATCAGAATGCCCCTGGTTCGAGCCCCAGGGCTGCCATGTTGCCACTGATGGGCCATTTAGCAAGGTCCTTCACCCCTTATAGATACAACTGGGAGTCAAGCTGGCAACCCAACCTTGTAAAAACCTGCCACTGGGATAATGAATATTTTTTCAGGGGTTGGGAGTATGTTGCCATTTGTCAGGCTTGATGCACCCCCTTCACATTTTCTCTCGGTCTAAATTGCACTGATCCAGCACTGAAAATAGCAATAGCTATCCAGCACTGAAATTGCATTCTCATCAGGGAATCAAACCAAGCTCTTCTGCAAGTGGGGCAATGATGCTCCCACTGTACGAAGGTTGTGATAGCCCAAGCATATAGGGAACCAAAAAAGATGTCACACATAGGGAGTGACCAATACATGCCTGCTGCTCTTTTAATATTTATCTTTAGACAGTTCGGGAAATTATTTTGTTTCCTACCTTTGACAAAATCCGATACATGCCTTGTAAGTTCTTTGCAGACTTTAAAGACTTCCCAATTGTGTGAAGGTTCACCACTAGATGGCACTGTTTTTGTTTTGTAGTTTTTGTTTGTAGACTCAGTTTCCCAGAAGGCACCTCGGCCAGGTGATGCGTGGGCTCACCTGAACCGAGGTAGCTCATTAGTTTCGTATAGCTGTTGGTTCTGGGAAACTGGGTCATGCATTGGTTATGTTAAGTTGGCAGTTATTTGTTTCAGTTATAGTTGGCATTTGATTTATGGAGCTGTTTAAGTTAAGTTTATCTGTTTTGATTTAGTATGTATAGTTAGTATGTCTCTTCTCCTAGTAGGATTAGCTTCTAGGAGGATTAGCCTTTTGTGAGTTTACCCTTGTGTGCAAGTAACCTCTCCTGCATGTTTAGTTCTTAGTCTGTATAAATACTAACCATTGAACTACTAACCTGCTTAGATCCTAGTCTGTTTAGTCTCCTAGTCTGTTTAGATCTTAGTCTGTTTAGTTACTAACCTGTTTAGCCACTAACCTGTAGAGTTCTTGGTCTGTTTCATACCTAGTCTGCTGTGTACCTAGTCTGTTCGTCCCTTGGGTCTCTGGCTACTAGTCTGTTTAGTAACTAGCCTGTTTAGCTAACATCTAGCTTAGCAGCTAGTGTGCATAGCAGCTAGTAGGCCTAGCCAAGTTCCCTGCATGTTTAGTCCCTTGTGTTTAGTCCCCAAGTCTGTTTAGTTTGTCTTGTCTGTTTGATATTACTTTGTAAAGGTTTTGTTTATAGCATGCTCCAAGGTAAAGCCAACAGCCTTTGTTCATGTTTTGTTTCATTTGGTTTTATTATTAAAAGACTGTTTGCCATTATCCCCCTCTGCGCCTATGTCTGCCTCAACACTAACTCACAGTCCAACACCTAACATATGTGACAAGTTAGAGGAAACTAAGATGATTTCAGGAAAATCCTACAGAAACAGCTGGTCCTGTTTCTGCCCCCACACCAAAAAAAAAAAAAAAACATTAAAAAAAAATCTTTTAATTTTGTTGGGTGCTCCATCACTTGAAATGTGAAAAGGATCTTGGCATATTTCTACACCACAAATACCTGTTATTTAAATAGAGGTGTTTAGATCTAATTCTATTTGCATAAACATCTTGTCCTTTTATGTCCTAGCCAATCAGGCACAGATACACAATACTGGCTATGCTGGGAACAAAGACAAAGGTACACTGACACAACATAATTTAATTATAAATTATACTCTTATACCACAGTGTGACATATTTTTGTAGAACCCCATGGTTTGTCTCAACTTGTATGTTGGGCACACAACATAATCTAAGGTTAAGACTAAAATCAATAAATTTAAGAATGTTATTCAAGAAATAAGTCTTGCTAGGATTATTTGTAATTAATAATGAAAATAGATTGGGTGTCAGCAGTTCCTAGTGCTTTGCAGAGTTTACCAGGATGGGCAAGTCTTAGAACAAAAGAGCTGATGCTTTTCTTTGAAAAGGGACCATCTTTTTTAAGAGTCAGAGAGAGAGAGAGAGAGACAGAAGCCCCTTTCACACATTTGGCTATAAAGGTGCTAATAAGACCCCATCAATATGTTCCCTCATGTTTTATAATTTACAAATAACCCATAAATTCATCAATGTTGTTCATCATTCCTATAAGATAATTTATATCAAGATGACTTGGTCATCTCATGTTGTTAAACCTAACTATGAACTCTTACAATTTGTGAATATTTCATTTATTACTACATTAAACATTGTAGTTAGCAAATCACTGTGGTATAAGTGGAATAATACAGTCCAGACTCTGACTCAAGGTTCAACTAGACATGAATGGTGTTCATATAACTGCATAATCTGTTCTGTTATTTCTTGCATGGAGACTATGTAGAAATAGTAATACTTAAGAAGTAACACATCACCATATTTTTATATCTTTGATATAATCCAAGTTCTATTCATTATATAGAACTTAATTCTGCTACTATTATTTGTACTGAATCAGTAATTATACTTTGTACCTTGTATTTCCTATTCCAAACAATAGGAAAATAGTAAATATCTCATTTAAACAAATCTCAGCATGTACATTTCATTTTAATTCTCGACTTAACTCAGCAGCTGCATCAATGATGCAAATGTTAGCTACATCACTGAATCTAAAATAAATGAAGATGCACTTGATGTTATAGTACATACCCACATTCAAAGTACATTTGTTCTCTATTAACAGTCCACTGTGAACAGTACAGTTATATTATACACATTTACTAATAATTATACTTACCATATAATTAATTTGAAAATTGATTTACTGTTAGAAGAATATAAAGTAGGCAGTTTTTGAAAATCGTTTTGTATATAGAAATATTACACAAGAATATTTACCCATGTCTCTCCTTTCTCATTTCTCTCCATCAGAATATCAGTTCAAAAATCCATTATATGACCAGCACATACCTACCAAACCCAAACAATAACCAATCATCTTTCAATGCCCTGAAAATATGTCTTTTTTTTTAAGTGAATGTATTGTAATGTTTTAATAATTATATAATATTAATAATAATAATTATTATTATTATTGCTCCACTGGATTTGTGAGTTAATATATAAGCAAATAATATATTTTCCTACATTCTGGTTTTACTGTGTAAAAAAGTTAGAGGTCATGTCATGTGTGAATTATTTATTTGACTGTTTACAAAAAACTTTTTAGATAATTTTCTTGTTTAAAGTATAAATAAATAGATACATAAATAAATATTCAATTTGCGTTCTTTTTTCTGCCCACATGTTCTGTTGATTCAAATTATTATTTTTTTTTAATTTTTTTAATTTTTTTTTATGAACATTCTTCCAGGACCAAGTTGCCAAATACATACAGCATATGTGGCGGGGCATGGGTCTAATTTCACTATGAATACCCAGAGCGTTAAGAAATATATATGTTAATGCTGATTACGCCACCCCTTTACAATAAGGGGAACTAAATACTGAATCGACTCACAAGGCACACAAGTTCATTACCATGGAGGGCAGAGACATGAAATCAGTATGCAAAATGTTTATTGAAATTACATTGACAGATACACACTTAAAAGACAGAATAAAATATAGCTTGGATGAGCTAAACAGCATAATACCCCACTAATTACGAGGGCACCAAGGCTTACCCATAGCCGGGTAGGCTAGCTGTAAACTAATTATTCCACCACACACACACACACACACACACACACACACACACACACGCGCAGTGAGGTGACTGATCATAAGCAATCCACACTCCGTGCTCCTGACACCACCACCACGGTATTAGAACAGCTAGCCTTCCAGCTCAGCGGCCTAAAACAACCAGACACAAAAACACACAAAAGCAACAAAGTAGCAACAAAGAAGCAACAGAACAGCAGCGCCACGTTATGCCGTTTTGTATAAAAAAGGCGCTCCCAATGAACTGATTTGTCCTGCAGGTATTGGTCACCAGGCCACCCAAGTCAAACAGTTGCTCACAGCCAAAATCTCTGCAGTATACTCAAAGGTGACAGACTCAAACCAGCAGGAAATAACAGCCTGCACACCACCACGAAGCCGGGAAACAAGATGCTGCTGCTAAACAAGGACCCACACACCCCAATGGTGAAGCTGGTAATAACGCATCCCAGGTAGCCTGCACACCACCCTGAAGCTGCTAATTAGAGACCCACACACCCCAAAAGCAGAGCTGGCAATGACATGTCCCTGGTATCCTGCAAACCGCTGTGAAGCTGCAAAGGTGCTATTCCAGCTGCTGACCAGAGACCCACACACACCAAGGGGGTGGAGCTAGCAATGACGTATCCCAGGTAGCCTAGTTGCAGTCTTTATAGAACCCGTACCAAGCTCTGATAGGCTAACGTTATAAATCATAGGTGGGAACTTACCCACTTGACCACATATAGCAACATTTAGCAACATAAATTAACAAATCAAACTAGCTACCTAAGACACCTAATTAGCTGACTAGCTAAAACAAAACAAATAAACACCAATTAATAAAACTATCTAAGTACTACACAAAAGGACAGCAAAAAGACAACATGAAGTGCAAATGCAAAAGTGTAAAGAAGAGCAAGGTAGTGCAAATAACTTGTCCGTGAGATGATATCATCTTTCGAAAGATGAAAAACAGTAAACATTTCTTGTTAAAGTAGCAGCAAGATAGAAAAGAGTTCTGAAAGTTTGCCTGATCAGCCACAATGCTGGTGGCTTTGGATGCAGCGTGTGGTGTAGATCTTATCGGCTGTCTTCACTATCTGCTATAGGTTCTTGCGGTCCGAGTTGGCACAAATCCCAAACCAGTCAGTGATGCAGCTGCTCAGGATGTTTTCGATAGTTCCTCTTTGTGTATCAGTAGCGGCTGCTAGCTTTTGAAACAGGGGAACCTCATATTAGGCCTTCATCATAAAATTCATTATATTATAGCACCGTCTGCGTCTGCCATTATGCACAGCTTGCTAGCTGGCTAGTTTCCCCTTTCACGAGCTACTTTAATTATATGAACGAACTAACTTTACAATGTTGAAACAAGGAGCAAAGTCAAGAACGCTATAATA
>JAOVVA010241536.1:0-19077 GCA_028565275.1 Leiocassis micropogon | reverse complement strand
AACCTGCACTTTACCTTTGAAAAGAATCGCGACAGAGCAGTGTTTCTGTGTAGAGCAGAGAGAAAGAGTGTGTGTGTTTACGGATTACGGATCCGATTACGGATTTCTCGCCTCCGCCATGTATCTGCGAGACAGAGTGTGTTCAATTAAAGTTTTTAAAAAATAATCAAATGTCTCCGCGTCGCGCGACACAACGAATCGATTATGAAATCCGTTGCCAACTCTTTTAGTAATCGATTTTAATCGATTTAATCGATTCGTTGTTGCAGCCCTAAAAATATAAAAAAAATTAATAAATAAAAAAAGAGATAAAAAGAGATATACTGTAATAAGTGAGAGAGATAACAGTTTGCCATTGTACTATAAGACACCATGTACACCTTGCAGTATCTAAGTGTTTGAGAAGATGCCCGATACGATATTAACACGATACCCAGGTGTCGATTCGATCTGCTTTGCGATTCTATATCACTATTCGATACTTTATTTTCCAGATTATGTAACAATTCAAAACAAACCTGAAAATCGATTTTCTCTAATATTTATTGCAATTTATTCAATCATGTCAGTAATTACATTTATAGAAGCTGCTACAGAAACATTCCCCAGCATCATGATGTTCATATCACCCAGTCAACCGTGTCATGTTTATTCTCTTTTGTTTAGGAAGCATTTCAGTAAAGATATCCGTGTTGACAAAATAATGCTTCACAATCGGTTCAGTCCGTGTGTGATAGTGGGCCTTACAGGTGCTTGATTCTTGAATTCTTGAAGTCCTCCTGGAATGAGGAAGTATGACTTAGGAGGAAGTGTCACATTTTCGCAATATGGTTTTTCGAAAGTTTCTCCCCCCTTTTGTGCTACAGTATATTTCAAGCCCACTTTCAAGATTTGTTTATTAGTCAAGATAGATTTTTTTTTTACACTATAAAAACAATCTTTTTTTGACTGGATAATGAACACATTTTTTGTCTCTGCTGGAATAACAACTGGAATTGATGCTTCGTCTGTCTCAGAAGACAGCTGTGTATTATTTTTTTTGCTGTTTTTGGAAGAAGATTATTTTATATAGTATTATAGCATTTTTCCTGCTTTCTTCTTATAACAGCTTGTAGCTTTTCTGAAAAGCAGTCAGGAGAAGACCAGGCGTTCACTTATTGAGTTATTTCAGATAGGACGAACCATTTTCTCCCATGTCACGTGTAACATTGCTATGTCCTAAACGGATCATCTCTAATTCCCAGTCTGCACTCCTCTGTCTGTTTCCTCTTTGGCATGCCCTACATGCGAGCCCTATATTTCACCTCATTAACTTGTTTTATTATCGCCGCTCAAGTTGTCTTGCGCCGCAGGGCTCACATCCTGTCTCCACTGGCGCCCTACAAGAGCAGGGTAATGTATTCATTAAGGCCAGGAAATAATAAATATTATATAGGCTACTGCACTGAAGACACTGATAACTGGTTCGCTGAATGGAATATATTTGGTTGCATTGTGCTGTTCCTGCACTCAGGGCTGATGAAAATAAATTGTTCGACACTCAAAGAGTATAAAATAATAGGGTTCTGGTACTGATTACTGATGGGTTTACATTCTTCCAACGTGTTTTAACATAGAGTAGAACCAGTGTTTACGATAATTATTGTCTTAAAACAGCCGAGATAACAGACCGACATGTTGCTCTTTCTTAAAATATGACACACTTTCAAAATCCTTAGCATCAACGTGATGATTTGGTCTCTGCATGCTCTAGCTTCTTAATGACCCTCTTTGCCCTGATAGACGTTTTTTTTTCTTTAACACATTCGCTCTGGGACACATTCAAATCAGGTTTTATGACAGAATGACAGAGTTATTTTTATTGTTATGCAAAGACAGCACTCAAGTGGCGGTGTGAATCACAGCAGAGTGTGGTCCAGAAGAAATAAATTGTCTTATCGGTCCGTGCGGGAAACAGGCTTTCATTAAAACTGCACGGTACAGAAACCGAGCTGTTCTCAGGCCATAGCAGAGCATGCGTACAGTCTGTCCTGGTTTCCAGTTCCATTATAAAATTAAGGGTCTCATATCAAAGACCACAGTAATCACAAATGGTAACAACTTGTTCCTTTTATAATCACAGTCCCAGCAGGAGTTTTTGGTTGTCAGAACATCGTGGTGATGTTCATTTGGCAACATTACAGACGCTGCGACCATGCAGGTATTAGGTGGTTTTTGAAAGTTTGAAAAAATGACATCAGGACAAAGTTGACTATGTGATGATGGGAGAAGGCTAAATGAATTCCCCTAACACAATATTGCAAAAACCATTTCAAGACAATATTAAAATCGAACTGACGGCCTGAGAGGGATCCAAACTCCAGTTGCCACAGTGAGAGCACTTCGTGCTGACCACTGGACCACTAGGGATCATGAAGTTCAGGTTAGGATAAAAAACGAAAAAATTAAAAAGCTTAACGTCTGAGTGAAACCGTGAAACCGGACATGATGCAGTTTGGACGCTGTGCAAAACATCATATCACAGTACAGTGATCTGGGAGCTAAGATGCAGCTCACTGTAATATTTTGCGAAAGAATATGAAACAGAGTCCATCCCAATCTCTGATCCTGGTGGTCGGACATGGTGCGAATGGATGTTAATGAACATAAATGCTCCAAGGTTCAAATTTTGTTGTTTTGATCTTGTATGTGCAACATTGTTTTTGGGTCGTTTATTTACCTTTACCTCAACGTCATAACATCAAAGGCGTTCTAACTTTCAAAAACAGATTAGTCATCAGACTAATTAGTTATTAGTCGGTGAATGTTGTCACAATGTTGTTACAACTATGTTACAACGGTTATTCAATGTTAGGAATCATGCTGGGGTGATGCCGCTAGTAATGAGTTGCTGTTTTCAGCCTAGAGCATTTTTGTGAGAAAACGATTTAAACAATCAGATATGGGTCAGGTATATGTTCTCCCTGTGTTTGGTGGGTTTCCTCTGGGTAACCTGGTTTCCTGCCAAATCTCCAAAGACGTGCAGGGTAGGCTAATTGGTGTTCCCAAATTACCGGTAGTGTGTGTTCATATGTCCTGCGATGGATTGGCATGCTGTCCAGGGTGTACCCTAGTACAGCACAAGCTGTGTAGAGAATGAATGAGCGAGAGTAGGATTTTCTCAAAGAGTAGGTTTATTGGTTTCATCAGACTGGCAACGTCATGGTATCAAGAATTTCCAAAACATTATATATATTATTAAACACTGTGAAAGCTGTTTCATCACCAAGTGAAGAAAAAAGGGCCCCACAGTGACATAACCAAAAAACAACCAAATCAGTGATAAGAAAAGAATAAATCTTCTTGCCAAGAGACCTACAGCAACATTTAATTTAATATAATGCAAAGTCGTTTGAGGGTTTGATTCCCTCCTCAGGTCTGTTTTTGTGGAGTTTGCATGCTTGGTGGGTTTCCTCCAGGTACTCCGGTTTTCCTCCCACAGTCCAAATCTGCAAAGACATGAAGATTAGGTTAACTGACATTTCCAGATTCCCTACAGTGTGTGCCCTACGATGGATTGGCACTTTGTCTATGGTATCCTGTATCCTGTATAGGATAAGCGGCATAGAGAATGACTGAGAGAGAGTCTCTCGAATAATAAGACCAACAATATAAATGCAGTGTTGGTCAAACAATAGTTAGAAGTTGTATAAATATTATAATTATGAAGGTATGTGTGGTAGTCTGGGGAACCTGTCAGAAATCACCATGGCTAAATTTGAGATCTTTATCTTTAACCTCTACCCTAACCCCGTTCAACATCATACAAACAAAACTACACAGTAAACAGACGTATCCAGCATGAAGCACAGTCGGCAGCATGGAATGGCTTTGTTCAGGTGGTCCAGTGCAAACAGGTAAAAATCAAAGAAACTGGGTAGCTACATTTATCCAAAAAAACATTTCTTGAATTCGATTGAAAACATTGTAATTATAGATTCCAACTTAACTGTTTACATGGACGCTGATCTGATAAGATGTACATTTACATGCTCAAAGCTTTTAATCAGAGCATAACGGTTCTTGATCTGTGTCACTGAGCGTGATTTCCTCACACAGTCAATATCAGGCTTTGATGAAGTTGTTCAGAGTAAAATGGACCTCGGTTTGTTGATAGAACTTTACTTGTTTTTTAGATGCATGACAAAACAGGACAGCGCAAAATAACAGAACACAGTTATAAGAGTTTCCGTATATAATCCCCTGCTACAACTAATGCACTTGTCCCAGCGTTTTACTAGTGCCTGGATACCATCATGGTAGAAAATGTTCTCAGTACGCCGGAGCCATGATTGGACTGCCTGCTTAATGTCTGATACGCTGGCCTCCCAGGAACTCCTTTAATGGCACAAACATGTAGGAATGGCTTGGAGCGAGGTCAGGACTATACAGGGTATGTGGCAATAACTCTCAGCTGGGTTCCTGTAATGTGCAAGCGGTGCAGTGGGCATGTGGTAGTGCATTGTCCATCATAAACAAAACGCCGTTGGTGATCAAACCATTTTGTTTTTTAATTCTTTAAATGCCCGTCGGTTTTAAGCCTTCAATCACGAGAAATTTTCCTGGTATTACTTGAACGACCTTGTAGCTTTGTGTGATGAAGTGCACAAATATAATAAACAAACATAAAGGACTTCATACCACTTCATTCACTTCTTGTGTTCTTTTTATGTGACACAAGAAAGTTGTGATGTAGAACACAGTGTTGCTCAACTCAGGAAATGGATTTAGTGGTTAAAGCATGAGTTGCTTTGTAAGCTTTTTTTTTTTATTTTGTGAAATTGGTAGGATTTGGCAGCGAACCCAACCTGGGCACAGTTTGAGCTCAGCTGTGGAAAAAGACTCAGACAGGACCTGATTTTACATTAAAGTTCTTTGTCTCTGGGTTTGGTGGATCATTTTTTAAACCATAATTTGTATTAGTTACAAGCATCATTTGATAGGACGTTAAACATTATTGACCTCTCGTAGTCCTGAGTTGTTAATAGTACTCAGTGAAACTAACAAGCACTAACTAGTATTAGTAGTAACTAGTCGTTTTAAAAATGACATGTTTTTTTTATCTTTTTTCTAACACACAATTCAGGAGTCATGTCCATACACAGCCTCATTTTTCTTGACACTATAAAAAAGGATCTATTGATTGCCAACAAGTCTGATTTCGTTTTTTCTTTTAAAGTCAGCAAGTACAGGCGCATGTTCAGTTCATTCATTCAGCTCAGACACATTTCAAAGACCTTGAGCTGCTAGCCAGTACACGGAGACTTGGCATATGCCGAGCAGTCTTCTATGCTATACCAGGACTACAACAAACATTGAATTTCCCAAGAATTTTCCTGCTGAATTACATTTCAGCAGCTACTCCCTGATCATCTTGTGCGATTATGCAGCTGCCTGGCAGAAAGCATTAAGTTCTTGGAAACGTTACTTGAAAATTTGTGGGTGGAGTCAACTTGTGAAAGGAGTGCGAGACACACTTTGAACCGTGTCACTCACTAGTCTTTAAAAGTGCAGGAAAAACCGGAGTTCAAATACAGGAATTTTTTTTTTTTTTACTAATTGCCTATTTAATCACTCAGATTTGTGTGTTCGGAATTCGGTCACATTTGAGTTAATACAGAGGTACCTCGGCGAGTTCTTAAGGCAAAATTTCATATCACGTATTGCAATAATGTAAATGCAGATAATCTGTCCCAGCCACCCAAAAATATTACCAACATTACCAACACTATAATCAAGACAATGAATGCAGATATGAAATAGACATTAAAACTCACTTAACCTTGATTTATGATTCCTCTTGGCACAGCTGCTTTCAAAACGAAACTGAAAGCTGCTCCGTTTTCTTTTTGCCACCTTGCTGTTCTTGGGGCCCATGGTGTTATGTCTTTATTAAATCTTGCACAGATAACCCCACAAAAAATATGTAAACTCGCCTTCCACTGACGCAAACAAGTTTTGAACGGCTCCCGGACAGACGTACAACTTAGCCAACTCAGCCAGTTCGGCTCAGTTCGGTTGCTTGAAAGTTCTTTAGGCAAAAGTTCTTACGGTTTGTATCTAGAGGTTCCACTGTATGTATAGTAATGATGCAGGCTCATGCAGGATCGTGAAGGTGCTGGGGAAGGTCCGACTTTACTCCATTAAAAGTCGAGTATGACTTTTCCAGTATGTTTCAGGTTTCTGTTGAATTCTTTAGGTGTTTTTGTAATTTAAGGTGTGTTCACACTTCTAGTTCAGTTCTCATGGTTTGGACATACATTAGTTTTGGTTTGCTAGTATAAATTCCTCATTTGCTTAGCCCTTCTGCTGGCATTTTCAACATTGGACCAAATGACACACCGTCTTCTTTCGTCCCCATTATGTATACGGTGGTGTCTTTGTCGTCAATGCGTCTAATTTTGCATCTAGCTTTTTTCCATACAGTGTGAGTGGCGACCGTCCCCAACTATGAATAAATAAATAAAAATGCAATCAGTGATCTTTAAAACCCTGTGATAGAGTCTCGCCACTCCTCCGTCTTCCTGCCTGGTATAAGAGCACATAAGCATGTGATAGTAGAGCAGGGCTAAATTCAATAACGAGAGTGCTGAAAAACATGCGACATTTCATTAATCCATTCAACTGTTGTACGCTCGTGAACGATTCGTAAGCATTGTCTTGTCATTGAACGCTGCCCCGGTGCGTAAGTGTGCCTTTGTGCGCAGCGCTGTCCATAGTGAATGTCCTTGGATGCCCTTTAAATTAAGCATTTAATTTTAGTTTTTCATTTATTAACGCCATTAGGTATTTCATTTCCCATCTTTTTTCGAAAGGCATCATGCTAATTAATGCATGTGACATAGCTCGGACAGCGTTCCCATTTTTTAAGTGAACCAACAGCAACATTTTACCACCTGCCATCTGCATGCATATAAATTTCAAATTAATAATAATAATAATAAAAAGATGATTTTGGAGTTAGTGTGGTGATACACAAATCACTACACAAAAGAATCGTGATACATCACTGAATCAATTCCCCCCCCCATCTCTATTATCCAATCACGGACGTCTCTGACCTCGAGTATGTGGAAGAAATTTTGATAAGGTGCAGCCGGCTGATGTCACATGTCTCAAAGAAAGCCTTTCACATAAGAGAGCCCTGGCTGGTGAGGTGAAATTGACATATGCCAAAAATGGGATTTGAGCAGCCAGTCTGAATAAAGTCGTTGTTGTTTTGCACGCACCGGCTGCTCTTTAACCCCATTTAAACCTGGCATTAGGATTATCACTGGATTATATGGATTTTTACCTACGTTATGTAAGAAATAAAACATTAGTATGTGTAATTTATTGGGAAACCATTTTCAAGAAACTTGCGTGACATTTGTGAGAAGATATTTCTTGTTATAAACAGACATAAAAAGTAAATCCCTCACAAGATTGTCTTTTTCTGTTTCTTCAAGTTAATAAATGGATGTAAAATGGTTTTAAGTAGTAAAGTGTAATGCAGAGACAGAGTAAGGCAGGACAGATGTGGCTTTGACCGCGTCACATCCATGCTGATATCCAGCACAACAGCACTCCCTCTCATGTGATATTGCTTAAATATAGTTAATCAGCAGTTTTCATACAACTGTTCCACAAATTGGGATTCGGGCATAAATAAAATAACTCAGAGGCTTAGAAGCAATTACTGAGGAGACAAAGTGTTGTTTAAGGTGACGTAACGTTATCAGATGTGTTTTCTGGCTGAAAGTGCTTCAAATAAGTCAAAATAAATGTCCCACAACCAAGGTCCAATGGCAGCAAGTGCCTGGAGACAACCATGACATCAAAAAGAAAAAACATCAACTCATCCTTTTAAAGAGAAGGAATCCTAAAACTCTGAAGACTTTCCCTTTACTCGCTCGCACAGCTCACTCTTTCCCTAAATGGTCTACAAAGCTCAACAGGTTAAACAACTATACGTGTTTAGCCTCGATCTATCAGACGTCCACCAGGGAAGCCCTGTGCAAGTTCTCTCAATGAAAAAAAATAACATATTCAAATGAACATGACTGCCAGAGTAGTCGTACTTTATAGAAATCATAAATCAGTGTCTTATAAACACTCAGATTTATGTTTATGTAAATGCATGCAAATACATCCATCTTTTCATAACCCATTTAATAATCATTCGAATACAGTGCAGTAAAATGTATGTGGTAATGGCCTCCCATGTCCATGTACAGTAATCAAGCAGAACAGCATAGTCAGTGGTCATTAGAGCTTATGACAGATACGACTGTCCAGAATAAACAGCAGACCGCTTACGGGGACAAAGGCACTTCTGAATGAGCTGATTTGCATATTAGAGGCGATACAGCTATCAGATCTGACTAAATTGAGAGACATTTGAATACAAGTGGAAATTATGTTAACATACGGATTAGATACCAGAGACAAAGAGAGGAAACATCAAGCGACAGTGTTTGGAGAACGAAGTATAACATACTGAATGTGTTGCAGTGTTCTTGTGGTCGGGTTTACAAGTAGAAATTGTTCAGACCAACTGTAACTTTCTACATGGGTTTACATTTAGGCACTTGGCAGACGCCCTTATAAATATTACATTTTTATCCCATATTGCTCAAGGGCCCAACAGTGGCAACTTGGTGGTCATGAGGTTTGACCCTGGGAGCTTCCAAACCGTAGTCCAATGGCTTAAGTACTCAGACACTGGTATAGACGATGGTACACTTAGTCAATAACCTGGTGAATTACAAAGGTCGTTCAAGTCAAACTGGGACTTTTGACTGTTGTGCAGAGTAACAGTAAAAACAATGTTAATTTCTCTATATAATCCCCTGCTCCACTAATACACTCATCCCAGTGTTTCACTAATGCTTGGATACATCAAGGTTGAAACCTTTATTAGTATGCTAGAGCCATGATCTTACTGCCTCCTTCAAGTCTGACGCACTGGCCTCCCAGGAACTCCTTTAATGGCTCAGACATGTGAAATCATGTGGACACGTGGAGCGAGGTCAGGACTGTAATGTGCAAGCGGTGTTTGTGAATGATTGTGTGTACAGTTCCTACGGATGGATGAGTTTCTTCTGCAACAAATTATGCATCGTGTTTCAAGGATCAGGTGTTCTTTGTACAAAAGTGTGTTATGTGTTAATGTATTTTTATTATTTTTTGTTTTTTTTTTGGCATTTGGACTGACCTATATAAGTTAGGCCTCAGATATCGTATCAAAATCGCAGTCGTGATTTATTGGTGAGTTGCAAACTGATTGAAGAAAAGTTTAGCATAGGATGAGTCTACATAAGTCTAAGGAACAAAAGGTGAGAAAGTCGTGTCCGAAAGCAGCGAGTGAATTTTAAACAGTATGTTTTAATATAATGAACCGTAATGGAATGTTATGAATGATGCGAGTGAGTCAGGACTATGCAAGCTCTGTCTTGCTCAAAACGTGTGATGTATTACACATTAAAGAGTTATCAACACCGGGTTCCGCCCACGTGAGGCTTAAGAGTCGCTTTCGGCAGGAGATCAGAAGTGAGTAATTATTTAAGCAGCTGTTAATGTTGCTAGTTTCATTTATAACTTAGGGTGGACATGCTGTGCTTCTTGGCACCTTACGAAGTGGACAGACGAAACGGAAGTGCAGCTTTTTCACTTTTAATTAAAACCGACGCAGACAAACCAGATGGCTAGGCAACACTCATAAATAAATAAGAGGCAGAAAGCTAGATAAATCGACGATCTGGTTTAAACTAGACAAGTCTCATTTAGCAAACAGGAAGCTGAATATTCAAACCAGGCTGATAACAAAGGCTTGGAATCTGTACAGATACAGCGCTGGAATGAGACATTGCAAAGGACCACCGAGAGTCTGGCTGATTTACAGGGAGGCGTGTGTGTGTATGTGTGTGTGTGTGTGCAAACTGGGATCATTAGCGGGGGGCTTGGCGGGAAGTCACGTAATGAGCTGAGGATTATGGGTGTTGTACGGGAGACACGGTCATGACAATATGAATTATGTTATGTACTAACCAGCAGTCATTTTAAGGGCGTACGTGTCTGTGGACTGCAACATGTTCATATCGAATCCATGCTACTGTATAAAATGCCGACATGGTTTTTTCTTGCCAGGTAGCGTAGTTTCATTTTGCACCTCACCAGCATAAACATGTACAAACGTTTAACTGATATGCACACAAGTCTTGCTCAATCTCACTTGCTTAATATGGTTTGAACAACTAAAAGCTTTTGCATTCACGTACAAAATGAACATAAATAAATAAACCTATGAAGCAATGAGATATTTAGTGATTTCTTAACTCCTATCATATGTTAGACAGGGAATATTTTATGAAGATTTTATTCCCATATTTTATCCCGGTTAAAGCCTTGATTAATGTTCCTGATGAAGGATGAGCTTTATGCAGTGTAGATCAGTGGTGACTCTAATAGACAGCTTCTTGGACTTTGGGCTTGTTTTAACAGCACACTATCTGATAAACGAGCAAGATCTGCGGCTCTGAAAGGACTTTACACTCGCCAAGGTCTGTTAGCATGAAAACTCATAAAGACTCACAAAGTAGGTATAACAATGATGTCTAAGCTGCTTCCGTCCTACATGCAGGAAAAGTTGAAAAAAAAAAAGAAAGTTAGTATCACGATGTAGTACGATGTCAGAACAACATTGAATACATGATGATAAATCATTAAATCTTGAAAGCAGCCAAAAGGGTAAAAAAAAAAAAAAAATCTTAATTTTTTTGTAAGTTAAAGTTTATTGATTTAAGTTTATTTGTATATAAACATCAGAATATCAGTGAACATTTTTAAAACTTTTCTCTATATAATAAAAATATATATTTTGTAAATCATGGGCGTTTCAGCAAGAAATGCCATTTCCATTTCTCACAAATTCACCATTTCTCTTCCTGAAGCCTCCGGAGCAAAATGATTTTTTTCAGTATAGAGATTTCATAGATAATATTGCACACATCCTCAGTAGGTGGAGTATCCAGCTTACATCATTTCTTTGTTGTAGACTTTCTATCAGCTACAATCAGCATTCCAAAGAGACGTTTGGTTTTATATATTTAAAAATGTCGATTGTGTCGCTTCACATCACCCAAGGTAGAATCAAGACTGAGACACATGAACAGAATGAACTACGCTTCCCAGCATGCATGCTCTGGATGACACAACACACATGATTCCAGTTCCCAAGGGAGCATTAGAGCAGCTCAGTGACTAAAGATCATTGCAGAGTGTACACACACTCGTGAGTTACTCCGGACTATACCGAGCCGTGATTCCTTCTGTCTTTTAGTGCGTTAACCTTAGCTTGAACTCGCCGACTTCCTTTGTTGCCTTTCCTTTGTTGGTCTGTTTGCCCGATCGCCTGACCTTTGCCTGTGACCTGATTTAACCTTGAGATACCCGTGTTTAATTTCGTCTGTTTGTTGTTACAATAAAAAAAACTAGTTTTTAACTGTACTTGCCAAGTAGTGTTTATCCCCCTAGTATTGTGACTACGTCTTGTGGATTTTTGACCCAAACTATTCATTTTGGACAGGACCAGAACAAGTGATAGTGATTAGCCTCACGAGAGCCGCAGTTCCTCTAACAACTGCAAGAGCCCGAGTGATGAATCTTCTCGACAGGCGTAATAAAGAATCCACTGCGGCTTTTCCAGCCAAATGTTCTCCAAGTCACTGAGCTTGTTATCCTCCGCTGGAAATTCATAAAACGTTGTCCAGTCAATCTCTGATATATTACTGTCTGCGTCTTTTAAGAATTTTTCTCTTATATATGTGGTGTATGTTTTTTTTTTTGTCTTTTGAAGTCCTCTATAAAGTCTTGAAATTACCTTAAAGCCCAGAGTCCACTTTATAGACGCTAATAAAAAATTTCAGTAGATTGATTCTTAAATGCTTTTGGACTTGTTGTCATAGAATGATTTATATAATAATGGCATACCTGAAGAAATCTGAAGAAATCACTGTTGTTCAAACCATATGTTTTTTTAATGTCTGGAAATCACTTACAGTCTATCGATTAAAGAAGGAACAAATTGAACAAATTGAAGTGAGACTATGGTTGTGGTTGGATGTGGTGTAAATGGATGATAATCAGCAAAAATGCTTCAAATAAACATTTTGATGGTGTTTTGATGTTGTAGTTGCAATGTTGTGTTTATTACAAAGTTAATAAAGAGTTTTATTAGTGCTATAGAGAAGTACTCACCTTCTAACCAATCAGATTTAAGAATTCAACAACGCTGCCGTGTGTGTGTGTGTGTGTGTGTGTGTCTGTGTCTGTGTGTGTGTATATATATACAGTATACACATACACATGGCGGCACGGTGGCTTAGTGGTTCGATTCTTGCGTCGGGTCAGGGAGTTTGCATGTTCTCCCCTATGCTTGGTGGGTTTCCACCGGGTTCTTCGGTTTCCACCCACAGTCGAACAACATGCTAATTCCCAAATTGCCCGTAGTGTGTGTGTGAGTGTTGACTGGAGGCCCTACCATGGTTGTACGAAAATGCGTGAGAATGAATATAATGGTCACCATTGGCCTCCACGGTCTCTAGTTGGACTACTGAGGTTCCTAGATGGATGGATGGATGCGTGTGTGTGTGTGTGTACAGTATCCTGTATATACAGAAGGGCCCAAAAAATTTATACACACTTCAACAAACATGAAAAATATATGCCTCTATTCTGACAGTAACATGACATCATCAATGATGGAGTGACTACTGACATCTGTAGATAAACATTATACTACCCATTGCTGCCATAATTAAATTCGAGTTTTAAAAAAGGGCATGGATAACAACTGTTGAAGTGTGTATACAGTTTCTTGGGCCCCTCCGTATGGTGTGTGTGAGTTTCTGTGTGTGTGTGTGTGTGTGTGTGTGTGTGTTTGTGTATTAAACTAAAAATTTCAAAAAGTTGCATCTATTATGTCCAAAATCTAATAGCATTAAGTATTTGACATAAGGCACTCTGGTTAGATATTTCTGGCTTCAGCAATAACCGAGTGTGTGCAGCGCTGAGTCAATTACATGACACTAACAAAAGCCTTTGATTAAAACACAAGTGAGTGGACCGAGTGTATGAGCACGGTGCTGGGAAATAAAAGTCTGCGTTCCTGATGCATCCAGAGGGAGCCGTAGCAACTGTCAGCACTTTAACCTTTCGCCGCGGTGGGAACTCCAAGCACGGCGTGTAGCCTGAAATTTACACTGGCTTTCTCAAAGGAAGCTTCAGCTGTCCATGCCACATTGTAGGTTTAGAGAAGAGTTGTGTGTTACATTTCAATTTAAATCCTCTGAAGTGAAAGTTCTTGCATATGAATAAGCACTTAATATTTCACTGATCAGCACATGAACTGTCAGCTTATTTATTACGTTATTATGTCTTTTTACAAATTTCCGTCTGCTGAATGACGATTATTTGTGTTCTCACAGTGAAAGCGTCGAGTGATACGGTCATGCATGTTAAACAGTGATCTCTTTCTCTAGGCCGAAACGTTTGTTTGGGTCAACGGCTCCTCCTCGCATGCCCAGAGCGTCGCCAAGGCCAAGTACGAGTTTCTTTTTGGAAAGACCCACGACCCACCAGTTTCGCCAGGCACTGGTAGGAAATCTTTTTCCATTCTTTTGAAACATGGTGGTACTTTTTTAGTGCATAACTATTTACAGGACTCATTTTAAAGGTCGTTATTAAATGCAACAAAGATTAGACGTGGAGGCAGAATTAGTGTGTAGAGTTAATTTATATAGAATTGAATGACTATTATCATTTATTGTTTGAGTTTATGATTTTTTTTAAATCAGGTTTCTTGTTTCGTTTAAAGCAAATTCATACGACGACATATTTCATTATAAACTAAGAAGGTGCACAAGTCTGTCTTGGTGTCTGTGAGGTCATGTACTCCATGAGGAGCAGTGCACTTCTCATTGCGTATACACCACCTGACCAGAAAAAAAGTCTTTGTTTCAGAAAGGTCAATGTATTGGTCAGCAAACAAAACATTAGAATTACTGGAACTGGGTTAAGAACTGGAGATAAACAGCTTGTTGGTCCTCAAGAAATCCACTTGTTAGTAAAGCTGATATAAAAGGCTTCATTGTGCTAGGAGCGTAAAGATTGGACTTTGGAGCAACAGAAAAAGGTCATGTGATCTGATGATCCCAGATTGACCCTATTCCAGAGCTATGGGTCCGTCAGGGTAAGAAGGAAAGCGCGTGAAGTGCTGCACACATCTTGCATAGTGCCTTGTACAAGTTTCTGGAGGCTGTGTTATGATCTGGGGTTGCCAGGTCTAGACTCAGCAATGTTATATGGCAATAAAATGAAGTCAGCTGACGACCTGAATGTACTGAATGACCAGGTTATCACATCAATGAAGTTTTTCTTCCCTGACAGCACAAGCATATTCCAGGACGTAAATAGTGAAGGAGCGGTTCTGGGAGCATGAGGAATCATTTTCACACATGATCCGGTCACCCCAGTGTGCGCTCTAATCTAAATCTGTACATTGTAAGCTGAAGGCTGACGATTGAAATATTAGAGTACGCAACTTTTTTTTTTTTTTTTTTTTTTTTTAGACTAGCAGTGTAATATACTGTCCAGTGATAAAACATGAGCAGCACTTTTTACCTCCTGATCAGTTAAGTTGCAGTTCAGGTTAACAGACAAGAAAGAGAAACAAACCCGGGTGATTGTCTTGTTATTAAAGAGACTCACAACATGACTTCCATGCTTTTTGATTTTCTGCTTCAACCTCCTCACTTAATCCATCTTTCATCTATCATTCTATTATCTTTCATTCTATCAATGATAGTAAGAATTCCAATGTAGGTAGCAGGACAGACTAGTCACGCCCATATTTAAGAAGATTAGTAATAGTGTTGTTGTGGTTACATGGAGCATTGGGCGTGAGCCACCATTTTTTTAGATTAGCACAAGTGAGTGTGTGTGTCTGTATATGCATGTTCCCTGCGTTGGATTGGTCCAGGGTGTACCCCGTCTTGTGCCCTAAATATCCTGGGATACCCTCCAGGGCCCCAACGACGCTGTACACAAGATTAAACGGTATAGAACTACATGAAACAATGCCAAACCGAGCCTGAAACAATCAGTCAGTTTGAGTTTTAGCTCTCATCCATGCGACATCTCATCCATTTTTTTTGTTCTGATTTGTTATAAAGCTGCATCACAGCATCATAGATTGGCCAATTTGCTAGTAATATATTAGCGTAATCACAGGAAGCTGATGTGGACAGAGTTTCAGGTTGCTAGTCGGAAGTGCAATACGTGTCCTGCACGTGAAATCCGAACATCTCGTTTGTTTTCTCTTCACTACTTACGAAAACAAAACACTTTCTTGTCATTTTGTGAGAGACAAAATAAATTTATTTTTGTCTTATATGACAATAACTTGCTAACGTTAACATTTTTTTATTCATTAAAGAACAAGCCATAGTCGTTGCTTTTATCTGTTTAATTATACGTTCGTTGTGGGATGTCCTCGGAACCTGTTATTACACACTTACGCTATAGCAACTATAGAACTTCACCACTAGCCTGTGGTTGTTTCAGTTTCATCTTCAGCAATAACACATGCCGTGTCCGTCTCACGCTCACTCATGACAGTCGCGGAGCAGGTTTGCAACATTTTACAACACTTTGGACCTTTCTTCTGCTGCTGCGTGACTTATTTTGTGTTTTCCGCTCCGACGGTGATGACGGTCGACGTTTCCTGACTGACCGTTCCGGTTCTCTTTAAAAAGGCGCGCACAAGAACGTCATGCCTCAGAGCTTCTGAAGAGAGTCTGCCGATCTACATACTGTACATGCCATTTCTGCAACCGGATGGAGTCAGAGGCCCATATTCCCATACAAGGCAGTTGAGTTTGTTACATGAAAAATATCAGATAAGTAGATCGTTAGTGTTTTTTTTTTTTCACTTACTGAGAGTTTGGTAAATAGTACACAAAGGTTCTTCTGTTGTATTAAATGGATGACTCAGAGATGAAATATAAATAAAATATCTGAGCAGAATATATGTATTTTGTTTCATATATTATATATTTTTAATGTTCCTGCTGTTCACTGCCAGGTATTTAATTCAGTAAAACATAATGTATGTTTCAACAGGTATTAAACCCTTTATCTTCATAATAAAAATGATGTAATGCACTTAATTAATGCTGGACTATGTTATACCTATAAGCCTCTGCTTAATCTTAACTTCAATGTATGAAAAGAAAAAGTTTTGGCTTTTTTAGTTTAAAAAAAATGGGGACCAACCCAATGTCCACACAATTTCAAAACTGTCAGATCTTATCAGGCATGGGAATCACCAGTCACCTCCTGAGTCGAGATTTTCGCGATTCTTGGGTGCTGCTTCAATTAAAATTGCCATTCTATAAGTATAACGATTTTATCAATATCCCAATCCGATATTACTTTTTCACCCGATTGTGTTACAATTTTAAGCCTTTAAAGAAGTTTAATGAGTAATTAAATGTGGCTCGTTTCTTATAGCTTCAGTTTTCTTACTTAAAGCCAAGCGCAGCATTTAAACAAAACAAACTAACCATAAGTACAAGAGTTTAACATTTAACTCAGCAGCATCTATATCTGTCATCCGCTATAATTACAGTATTTAGCAAATCATTCACTCCTATCACACAGGATGAAAATGTGTACACGGCGATGTTGTACCTCCTCAAATGCCTCCAAATACTCAAAACTCAACAGTGAGTGCGCGGGTGGAGCGGCAGCGATCATTGGGGTGCGTGAGACATCTGTCACGGGCAAATGAGGTTTCTAAAGCATGAGATTTTCGACTAATTTGCGCTCGCTGTGTTTTGAGACTAGTGTAATCGTGTGCAATGAGTGGGTTTGACACTAATTCGCTCACAGAGTTTGGAGAATAAGGCAGATCGGAGGCTTTTAACGTGCACGATTTTTGATAATGTAGCACCATAAAAGTGATATTTTATATCTGAGGCTGATCGCTGTAATGGCCAATCAAACTGAAAAGCAGCCAGTCCAGGTTACTGGCTGATCGACGGTCCATTTCTATTCTGAACGGAAATTTCTTTTTTTTAAATTTTTTTTTTACAAAAATCGATTTTGGAGTCAGTGTGGCGATACGTGAATCACCACAAAAAAGAATCGCGATTCATAACTTCTGACTTATAACAGGGTGCCTGTGAGGTCAGGTTAATTAGAATCCGGTTAATTAGAATCAGGTTAATTAGAATCAGGTTAATTAGAATCAGGTTTCAAGTCAAGCTGATTGAAAATTTCAGATAAGATCATTTCCATTCTGCCAGTGAAATGGAGAAAGGGTTAAAGTGTTCCACATCAGTAACTATACAGTGCACATTAATCCCAAAAGTATATTGTGTTTTGGCGCTTTTTGGTACTATAAGGTGTTTTGGTGTGTCAGTGTTGGGGTAATAATTAAAATATATATAAATTTTTCGATTTTAGATTTTTTTTTGGTTTTTATTTCTTTTATTTTTTAGATTTTGGAGCTGTGCTTGATGTTTTGTGTTTCTGCCAGTAAGGGCAGGGAGATGCTGCCACCTGGTGATGGACATTGTTCTTCAGCGCCTCACAGATCGGCTCTGTG
This sequence comes from Leiocassis micropogon, assembly GCA_028565275.1. NCBI lineage: Eukaryota > Metazoa > Chordata > Actinopteri > Siluriformes > Bagridae > Leiocassis > Leiocassis micropogon. Next base: position 1,388 of record JAOVVA010241536.1, on the reverse strand, counting down.
TTTTGGCCTGATATTTAAAACGACTTATTTACAACTGAGCTTTAACACTATTGAATGCTGAGACGTGAGCATGAGCCACAGCCGTCACAGACACCAGGCTCTTTCCCCTGTCAATTCCTCTCTCTCGCTCTCTCTCTCTCTCTCTTTCTCTCTCTCTTTCTCTCTCTCTCTCTATTTGTGTGTGTGTGTGTTTAGAGCATCTACACAGTCTGGCTCTGTTCTCTAACCACACTAGACTTATTCATGATAGGCTCAATCAGTAGACTCTAACACACACTCTGATACACTCTCATACTGACAGGAGGAACTGATAATACAATAATGTTTATTAAGTTCTGATTGTTTAACAGTACACGTGGGAGAGGATGGTTCAACAGCAGGTTTAAGCAAGAAGATGCTCGAGTGTGAAGCAAAACTTGCTGAAAACCTGAAGCGTCAGCTGAGTGGGATTGAATGTGGTGATGTGCAGCTGTGCAAGCTGGCTTCTCAACTTTGGCTTAATGGAGTGCTTGGTGTGGGTGTGTGTATAAGTGTGTGTGTGTGTTTTACTCGGTTAAAGTTATATAGTTTGTCGGTAAAAAAAACTTTGTGGATGAAGGAATTTTCAGTAATGTATGTTTTTTTCTGTGACTTTTATGTTATACTAATGTTTATGGAAGAAATAAAAAACTGTTTTAATCCACATCCATTATATCAATGTATTTAAAAAAAAAAAAATAGTGTTTATTTAAAAAAAATAGGATGTCTATATCTGCCTATCTTAAAATATCTTAATATTTAAAATTCTTAATTTGAAAAAGTCACCATTTCTGTTCTTTCAAAACCAAACATTCCAAAATTAAACTATGTTTTATGAAGTAAGAAATTAAACATGATGGATGCTAGATTAATCGATTATGCAGTTTAATCCAATTTCTTTGGCAGATTCAGTTAACTGCTCATTAATTTACAAAAACCTTAAATTGTCTGAAATTGTTTTTGTAGAAAATACAGACCACATGCATCTTCTGCAATTACAGTGAAACCTCGGATTGCGAGTAATGCGGTTTGCGAATGTTCCGCAAGACAACCAAAGATTTTTAATACATTTTGACTTGAAAAACGAGCAAGTCTTGGTTTACGAGTACCATGTATCATGTATCACGCATGCGCTTCTTGTTTTGAGGCCGAACGTCGAGCCAACGGTTTTTCCCTCTCTTGTGCTGCGGAATTGTGGGTAATCGTCTCCACTGCTGGGTTGTAGTGCGTGTCTCTCACTGGTATAATCAACATCCGTGCACGCGTGTACTGTTTACTATAACACTGTGACCACACGTGTGTGTGTGTGTAAAACATTTTATTTTGTGTCTGTATGTGTGTGTGTACAGCGCGCGTGTAAAGCAAAAGCA
>JAOVVA010241499.1:4430-19081 GCA_028565275.1 Leiocassis micropogon | reverse complement strand
CTCCTTCACTGTGCTTATTATGTACAGAAACACATCACACACAGCTGTTCTTCAGGACTTTCCTCCAGACTGAGATGCTTAAAAGTCAGATTATGTTCCTGAAGATACATCTGGACCAATTTTCAGTCTTGAGATGGAGAGGTCTGAACCCTTGGCTGTAATAAATAAAGCAACTCGCCCTCATTAAACACCATTTTCAGATGCATTAAGGACATTTCGTATTGCTACACAAGCTCATTTGCGTATTTCACAATCTTATCAGGGAGACAGCAGGAATCCATTATATTATTAACAGCATGAGAAGAGGTGTGTGTGTGTGTGTGTGTGTGTGTGTGTGTGTGTGTGTGCGTGTGTGTGTGTGTATGGACACAGTGGATAAAAGGAGAAGTAGCTATGTTTGAACACATTTCATTAACTTTACACACAGAGATATTTCTGAGATTTTGTGACAGAAGCAGATCAGATGACCTTCATGATGCTCCACAAACACACCTGATGTAATCTGTAGTGTTAAACCCTGCAGCTGTAGTAACTGCTCACATACTGTAACAGCTCGTGTGTGTGGGGTTTACAGGGTCAGAATAGAAACTTTATAGTGACTCTAAAAGTTCATGAATGTAGAAAGATATTATTTCATTATTATGAAAACTTTCTTTTCTTCTCTTCTCTTTTGCATTATTTAATCTGAACACATGGACAAACACGAGCGGAGGATAATTGGAAGGAAGTGGACTGAACTAATCAGAGGTTGGGGCTCTGAACAGTAGCACCATGGAGCGGCTCAGCAGGGAACGTCCTGATGGCCAGAGCGCCCCCTGGGGGTTGGGGTGTTACCTCTGAGCCATGGACATCCAGTCAGTGTCGTATATTCACCTGTTATTACCTACAAACTACACTGAGTGAGGGAGTGAGTGAATAAGGGAGTGAATGAGTGAATTAACAAGTGAGTGTGAGAGTTAGTGACTGAATGAGTGAGTCTGAATGTGAGTGAGTAAGTAAGGGAGGGTGAGAAGGTAGTGAATAAGTGAGTATGTGAGTGAATGAATGATGGAGTAAGTGCATGAGGGAACTCAGGCAGTCACTCGCTTCTGAGAAATCACTTTTCCTAAATCCACATTATTCTGAGTGTTTTTTCCTGTAGAATATGATTGTTGGCACTTTTCACATTTGTGCTCAGTGGGAAGACGAGACATACTATTATGTCAAAAAGCTCAAAAATCTTGATTATTTTGGAAAAAAATCATCCCAATAAAACAAAATGAATCCCTTCAAATCTGACCTTAAGTGAACCCTGTTAGACTGAATGAGCAGTTAGAATGGAGACGGAGCGAATCAGGAAAACTCTAGTTCCTTTTTAAATCTCACACCACACACTCATTTTTTTAATGTGTACAAAGCTTACGGTATATGAGAACGCAGACACGCGTCTCCTGTGTGCACTAATTTGAAAACATTTTACTGGATTTACTGGAGCGTTTGGAAGTTATGAGTATATATTTGGACTTGGACTTACACGTCTCACAGTATCACTACAAACAGGAGCAGAGAGTTCTGTCTGACCTTCTGTCTCCGTGTGACGGCCGCCATGGCAACAAGAGCAAAGCCACGCCCACACACTCACACACTACTAGTGCTCACACACACTCAGCACTCACACACTACTATACTCCCTCACACACACACACACACACACACACACACACACACACATTCTTGTAATTAAGCACATTATGTGGACAGTAGTCCCACCCATCAGTTTTGGGGACACCCCTTTCCAGTGATCCTCTGGGGGTGAAAAAAATCAGTCATGTACAATTAAATTCTATAAACACAAATATCACTTCAAATTACAATTTTACAGTAAAAAAATTGTGCTTGGTTTTTTAACAACTTATGAGGACATAACAAGAACCAGTCATTAGTGGGGACCAAATTTGCGTACACAGAAAATTAACTGGTTTTCATAATGTTGTGGGGAAATTGCTAGTGACCTAATTTGCATACACACATTTAGCTAATGTTAATGATGATGTGGGGACATCACTAAGTGGCTAACTTGGATACACACTTATAAGGTATATTACATGAGATCAAGGGGACATGGGTTTAACAAACATCAAACTGTGCATTTAACTTTTATAATTTATGCAAAATTACAAACTAAGCATGTCAAACATTTAAAAAACTGTGTAAAGCACATGGCCTTTATGGGTTTAAGCTCCTTATGACTAAAGAATTGTTTCTTTATTCCGGTTATACATACTGTAGGACTGACAGCCAAACTTTCATTCATAGCTTTATTTTCAAAGAATGCAATCAAAACCCGCCAAAGTAAACTGAAATGCCTTTTGTCCATCATTTTGTTGCTTTTTATTTCTTTTAGAATAGAAGAAAGAACACATGAAAGAAACCCAAGAACTTTAAATAGAAAAGAAAAGAGTATAAAATGTACAAACCATTGATATTCTTTCTAGTTAAAAATACACAGCAGGCGGTACAGCAGGGTGTCTAAAATGACAGTGCATGTAAACTAGCCAACGTTAGAGCGACTTTTAAGATAATTATAAGAAATAAAATTTAAGGCAAAACTGCAACAACACAGGAGCTTACTAACAGCTTACAAGGCCACCTCAAAAATATAGAGAAGATCTATCTCTAGGAAATCATTTCTTAAAAGCGACGATTCGGCTGTAGACACAGAATTTTACACTTCCCTTAAATACAACACGACATAATGAAGGTCTTCATGTGTCTGTCCATCGCATGGAACCTCATCCAAGTCCCAAGACGTCCTCATTTTTCGAGGCAGATCTTTTGCCTACATATAAGAATAAACATTATTTTACCAATCTTAGAAACATTTGCTTTCAGCAATTTAGACAATAACAACAGTAGAAATAGACCTAGAAATATTCAAGAAATATAAATAATTATAAGGACAACATACTTTAATATCCGCAGAACAAATGTAATAACGTATGAATGAAGATGTTATCTTTAGTTAGTTTTATTGTATAAAAACTATTAACAGACCAGATGGAAATACAAAGACAATTTAAAAACATTTAGTTCATGCTAAAGAGAAATATACAACACAAAACAAATATGCAGTTCCTTATATGAAGAAACATTCATTGGAGAAATGGATTTAAAACTTCAAAATCCTTTTAGAAACGTTTAACAAGGTTCAGGTTTAAGTCACTTCTGGGGACACTGTTCTACATTAACAGGTCTATCATAAGACTCCCTCACACACACACCCAGCCAAACCTGCTTTATGGGGACTCCGTATAAAAAGTATAAGCAGACCAGATGGAAACACAAAGGAGAATCTGTTGGCACTTCAAATGTCACTTAAGTAATAACATTTCTCTTCTACATTTGTTCTCGTGTACACTGGAGGTGTATTGACATTATAGAGGGTGTTCATGACCCAGCAGGCAGGCGATTAAGGGGGTGAAACATAGATAATGCTCTACCAAACAATATACAACTATATGTACAAGATTTTATAGAATACAATATGTAACTAAGATGGTGGAGATTTACCTGTTCAGTTACTGATGATTTTGTAGCACTGTTGCTGCTCACAAGATGTTTGATGGTTGGTGTTGTCCCCTCTGGATGTTGTTAGAAGTGTCCTCTTCCATATTCTGTAAATGCATTGGACAATTTAGTGAGTGCTAAAAGAGGAACATGCAACACAAGAATGTTCAATTCCTTATGAGAAGAAACACTGATTGTAAGAATGGATTTCCAGGTTAGTCACAGGTGCCTTTGGAGGAGCAGTGAGGACCAGCTAGTGAGGCGTTGGTGTGGTGCCATTATCCCCTAGCTTAGGCATTACGCTAGGCTGCAAAGTTTGTCCCTGGTCAAACTGTCTGCACGTTACAGAGGTTTAAAGATTTTGCCTAAGATCAGGCCATGCAAGTCAAGCTGTGACTCTGAGTGTGTGTAGGGGCTGGGCGTGTTCTGGCCCGGTTGGAATGGCCACCTAATACAACAACTTACCCTCGCTATTAAAATACATAGGAATCACTGTGTCAATCCAGGCATTCTGTCTTGGGACCCGTTAGTCCTAGAGCTTAGCTTTTTTGTCACCAAAGGGAATGTTTAATCTCAATAGAAATTACGCTTTGTGAGTGTACTCTCTGTAAACTACAGTATATTCATTTCAATAGGATTTTCGATTTCGTGTCAGGTCCAGAAAAAACTTTTAATAACAATCTGACCAATCAGGTCCATTCTTACATTCTAGGAGTCAGGAGACCTCTCCATTATAACACAGGTTAGAGTGGTGTGTGTAAACATGAAGGAGGATCGGTGAGAGGGGCACAGAGGTGTTTTTTAGTTTTTGTTAATTTATGTTGTTAATTTATGTTGTCAGGTCAATCTGTCTTGTCTCCGCTAGCCAGCTAACTAGGCCTCTTAGTTAGCTAGTTTAGCTTCTCTGTTAATTTATGTTTGTAGCACCTTGGTCCTGGAGGAACGTTGTTTCGTTTCACTGTGTACTAACTGTATATGGTTGAAGTGATAATAAAGCCTACTTGAACTTGAACTTGAAGGTGGGTTTTTTTTGCAAAATACTTCTCCCTCAGGACACCATTTATTTTCAATAGGCCAGGGATAAGGGTGGGGGCAATTTAGAAGTATTTTTTTTAATGGACATGATTTTTTTGAATTAGTTGAGATTTTGGAAAAGTTTTCAAACTAGCATTTTCCGATGCAACCAAAAATAGCCAAGCAAGGGTGCTTGAAAATATCGACTCGATTCATTTTTTTTATGGGAAAATAGATCCAAAATCTTTTTGTATTCTCTTATTATTATTTTTTTATCAGCAGGAAATTATTACAGATTGTGAATGAAGTATCCATCTTTATTGTTGGTTATCTCTATTGTTAATAAGCACAGGTTTGAAACAACCTTAAGCTGAGTATTAACATGATGGGTAAATAGCCATAGAATCACTTCATGATTCATAATCTCAATAATCAGTTATTATTATTTTTATTTTTTTAATCAACAGATTATTTGACTTTCAAAACTGTTGTTAACTGCAACCCTGATGTTAAAACAACCAAGGATGAACCATAACTATGATTCTAAAAACCAAAAAAAAGTGTGAAAATTAAGAGATGATTCAGGAAAGGAAAAATCACTTAGACTGAGACGCATGAAGTAACACACACTGCTCACACACACCTTTATCTGGACTGATGTGTTCCAGCTGTGATGTCTCGTCACTCTGAGAAGTTACACACTGCATGGCGTCTGTGAGACGGCTGATCATTTGTGGTATTTTACCTTCACAAGAAAATGTTCATATATTAATTTTAATGTTCAGTTGAGGTTCCTTGAGGACATTCTGTGTAAAACCTGTTGACAGACAGAAAACAGCTGAGCATGATGTTAAACACGGTGTATCTCAGGTAATTTCCACCAGCCCAGCACTTTAGAGATGATAATAAAGTCCAGTATAAAAGCTGCAGTACTAAGCTGTGATGCTCCTCTCCAGTCCTGAGCTCCATCTCACACACTTTAAACTCAACTCACAGCTCAAATCCGGCACTAGAGACTTATTTCACAAACACGCTGCTGCTGTTTATCACCTTACATTAACTGTATAACTAAATAAATATGACAGGTGTTACATTAAACATTAATTAATGCCAACTACAGGAGCCAATTTAATAGATTTAATCTGTTTTAAGAGTTTAATGAACTTTAATTCACCCTGTTACAAGCGTATCCTAAACTGTCTTAGCATGTCCGCTAATATAAGTCACTCTAACATCGCGATTATTTTTATAAATAACACTAACACGAAAACAAACCCGGGAACGGGAACATCCAGGGCTGTCTGTATGTCCACCTGTCTGACTCCTTTCTGTGCACCTGTCTGACTTTCTATATGCTCTCTATATGTCCACTTGTCTGGCTGTCTATCTGTCCACCTATCTCGCTCTTTGTCTGTCCTTGATCACTTGTCTGGCTCTCTGTCTAGCTCTCTGTCTGTCCCTTTCCATTTGTCTAGCTCTTTCTCTGTCTCTGTCCACTTGTCTATCATTCTGTCTGGTGGTCTGTCCCTATCTATCTGTCTGGCTCTCTGTCTTACTCTCTGTCTGGCTCTTTTATCTGTCCCTGTCCATCTGTCTTTCTTTCTGTCTGGGTCTCTGTCTGGCTGTTTGTCTGTCCACATTTCTAGTTCATTTCTAATTCCCACATGATGTTTCCAAACCAGGTTGTTATTGAAAAAGACTACAAATCCGCCATGACACCACTTATGAGATTTATTCCGCTGTTTAAAAATGTAGTTAAAATGTAATAAAAAATTTAAAACTAAAGTTAAAGACATAAATAAATAAAACATGATAATTTTATGTTTTAACTTATCACTCTTTAACTTAATTTAATAATAATTTAATTATCTTTTTTGAAAACTTTACTGGTCTGTTAAGTGACTTTTTTGCACAGCTACAGTTTCTGTTTATTTTTAACTTAACCTTAAACACGTTAATATCTAACTAAACACACATCTTACCACATCACTGTAAAGGCAGCCAGTTCTACTGTACACACGTGCACGTGTTTATTATATACTGTTATTATGGCCTCTAAGTAAACGGCTGTAATGCGCGAGAGCAGTGCCGTAATTTGCATAAATTAGACTTGCAGAGTGTGTGACCCCCCCCCCCCCCCCAAAAAAAAAAGGAAAGGGGCGACGTGGAGCAAACATTCACACAAACACATCTGTCCAGAGGGTCACTTATGTGCCAAAGCTAACAATTGGTGAGGCACTTATTTACACCCTCCCCAACACGTTACAGTGCTTTACCATTGCGGGGACGTGGTTTTTTGTCCCCATAACAGTTTTGGTCCCCATAATGTTGCTGTGTATTCAGAGTGATGTCCCCACAATGCGATAATTACAAAAACACACACACACACACTACCATACTCTCTTTTATACACAATACCTTACAGGTTCAGACAGGCCCCATTTTTCACACATACACACACACACACACACACGCACACACACACTTTGGAGGTCTGATGACTGAAAGGAATGTGAACCCCAACCTTTGAGATTCGTCTCTCTAACTCTCTGGTCGTTCTTTCTTTCCTTCTCATATTAAATCCTGGAGAAAGATGAAATGTCATGTCTTTCCCCTGTAAAGAATCTCTCTATGCAGTTTTCACTGCTTTGAAACATCTTTCACTTTCTTTCTTTCTTTCTTTCTTCTAAGCTTTCTTACACGCTACATTGACTAAGGAAATGAGGGCACAGTTAATCTCTGATGTCATTAATTATACAATCATATTTTCATCTATCCCTCTCTCTCTCTTTCTCTCCCTCTCCCGTGTTCTTTCCTCTCATCATCTTTAATACTGTTAATCAGATCCTCATCATTTTTTTGCTCCTGATTTACTGAATGGTTTCCAGCTGCTGGTGGTGAGGTGGATTGTCCCTGCAGTGCTGCAGGTGTTTCATTTTGCATGTTTATTTGGTGCCACCCTGTCCCCTGTGTGCCACCCCAATTGGCCCCGCCCCTGCTTCTCTCTGTCCCTGAGTGTCTCAGTCATTCATCACGCTGATCCTGCGGCTGCAGACACTTTAATCCACAAACCCGAGAGTGATGGAGAGAGGATGAGACCTTGAGATGACTCCACATTCAGACTAATCCTCATCTCATCTAACACTCCGAACCATCCTCCTTAATGACTCAGGACTTAATAGCAGTGTGTTAGTGACTCCGCCCTCACTGCTGGTGTTATTTACACCTCACCTTTTCCTTTCTGAAGGTGTTAGATGAAGAGCACATTCGGCTCCAAACAGAACTCTATAGAGTTTTCTTAAAGGCATAACCCGATAAGTCACAAAGACTTCCACCTGATTCGACCTGATATCTTAAACAAGAGTAAATGCTTCGTTCCAGGTGTTTTACAGTTGTTTCTGGGGTAGTCATGTGTGGGTTACATGTATGATACAGATGTTATAGATGAGTTTTGTGAGTTACAGGTAAGTTACAAATGTGTTAAAGGTGATTTATAGATCAGTTACAAGTGTGAAAAAAATGTGTTACAGATGTGTTACAGGTGTGTTATAGAGGTTTTATAGATGTGTTAGAGGTGTGTTACAGATGAATTACAGATATACAGTTATGGATCAGTGTGTGTGTGTGTGTGTGTGTGTGTGTGTGTGTGTGTGTGTATTATTATTTGTGGAGATTTACACCCTGAGTGCTAATGTGTTTGCTGCTTACCTGTCATCTTCTCCTGGGGGAAAAAGCCATTAATCAGAGACAGACACAGAGAGAGAGAGAGAGAGAGAGAGAGAGATATGAGATGACAGGAGTGAGGAGAGAGAGTCAGTGAGAGATTACAGAGCTGTGGCTCAGCGCTTACGGCACTTTATTACAACCTGGGGGACATTTTATGTGCAGGAAACAGCAGAGTGTGTGAAGCTGCTTGTGAAACTCAAGCTGCAGTGTGTGTGTGTGTGTGTGTGTGTGTAGGGGATTTAATCACTGGTTGGAGGAGACTCTTTTTTCCAAAGCTGTTTATTAGAGGCAGAGATTATGGCAGAAAAGTTTTCCCTTATTTCACCCAACATCCTGTTATGTAGACTTGTTCAGACGTGTGTGTGTGTGTGTGTGTGTGTGTGTGTGTGTGTGTGTGTGTGAGATGGCCAGGACTATGATGCGTTATGAACCCTTATTGGCAAAAAGAAGTAGAGTGTGAAACTGAAAGACAAAGCTCAGGTCAGTAAGACACTTCAGAATGTTCCGGCACACTGAGTGGGATCTTTTGTGGTGAGGCTGGCGTGAGATTTCGGAAAACCTTGTGTGTGTGTGTATGTGTGTGTGTGTAATGGAGTGAGTCAGGAGCTAGACAAAGCAGTCATTCACACTAACACAGCGCAAATACAAAACAAGCTAAATGTCAAGAGGGTGATATTGTTCCGTCTCCCCGGTCGTCTCTGCACACACACTGCGCAACATCGAAACACCAAACGCCGCTACTGTAAGAGAGGAGAAGAAAAAGAAACCCTGCAGAAAAGATGCAGGCCCTCAGGGGTCATTGGAGAATTAAGCATTCTTAGCCTCTTCTATCAGTACCACCAGAAACCACTCTGATGTTTCGGTTCTACTGAGTGTTTTTCCCTACTGAGTGAGGAGTGTGTGACTGATCCAGACTGTAGTAGTAGAAGTTTTCACTTCTGTTCTTCCTGTTCACCTGTTCGAACCTGGCCACGCCCATCTAGACTGCATTAGCAAGGCTCTGTGCTGTGTACCTCAGGTTCTCCTACCTGGTCCTGGAGAACCCTCTGATCCGCACATTTTAGGGCTTCTCCTGCTTTCACACGCCTGATTCCACTAATCAGCTCCAGAATAAAGGTTCCTGAGTGAAGTGTGTGTTTGCTGACTTTTGGAAGAGAACCTGTGCAGTAGTCACCAAGTTCCCTGCTTTCCTAGGAACACGAGTGGATGACTAGTTCTCACTCAACACCTGAAAGCCCTTGGTTCCATAAAATGATGTTGTGCAAATTTGAGTTATTTGGGGTGTTTATGAGGTTGATGTGTCAGGGATAACCCCTGGATGGTGCTCTGCGCTCAGTGTTGTGGTTTGTGTTTTTTTTTTTTTTACTTTTATGTTAAATCTGCTTCTGTAACTTCTGTAACTTCCAATGCCAGCAGGGGCTTCACAGTTAGGTTAGCATTGTGCTAACAGCGCTGCAATGTTAGGACACCCAGCTGGATTTGAGATGGCAGACAATAGACCGACATGCTTATGTCCAGCTCCGCCCTTATGCTCATGCCTGGTCCTGTGTCAGCGAGATACTCCACTGTCTCCACCTTGCCCAGCAGCATCCTTTTTGCCAAGGACATGCTGCTCTTACCAACAGCTGGTTTGGAGAGATGTGCACTGCTTCCATCACCTGAGTGTGAGGACATGGTGCTCACTTCTTTGCCCAGGTTCGAGGATTTCATGCCCTCAGTACACCCCAGACTCATAAGCATCATGCAGATTCCGCCGCCCTGTTGTTTGGATATGCTGATGCTGACGCTGCCTTTGCCATTGTGCTTACTCTGCCACCCAGGAGGACTTCACGCCCTCAGCACACCCCAGACTCGTCACCATTATATTGGTGTCCCGACCAGACTACAAGGACGTCACACTTACAGCGCATCCAGACATAAAACAACACTCCAAGTTCCAACTCCATCCCTCTCCCAACATCCAGCCCTGTCCCTGTTCCCATGCTTATGCCTAGTTTGAGCATAGCAGCTGCGTGGAATAGAACCTACACGGTGCGTGTGTTAGTGTGTAGAGTAGATCCTTCATGGGGTGTTTTACTGTGTAGTGTAGATCCTGCATGGTGTGTGTGTGTGTGTGTGTGTGTTTCTGTAAGGAGTAGAACCTGCACGATGTAAGAGTCTCTTTTATCGGTGTGTAAATTCCAGGCCACAGAAGTGAAGAAAATAAACCATTTAAAAACAATCACAGTGCCTGGTGTCTCTCAGTCTGACCCGAGCCATGCGTCTCACTCTACACATTCAGGGTTCTGATAAAGTCTGTGTGTCACTGAGGTGAGGCGAGGCCTGGCGAATGTGCTGTGATCTGAAAGACATTCCTTCTCTCAGAGGTATCATAAACCACTTCAAGATGAAACCCTTTTCACACCACTGGTTTAAAACCACACACTGACTGAAAACCTTTGTGCGCCATGTTCGCACAGCGTGAGTTTATCAGCATAAAGTCTTTTTATATGGCTGCATGGTGGCTCCCAAATTGCCTGTAGTGTGTGAAAGAGTGTGTGAGTGTGTGTACCCCGCCTCGTGCCCTAAGTCTCCTGGGATAGGCTCCAGGCACCCCGCGACCCTGAATACAGGATACAGCGGTATAGACGATGAGTGAGTGCGTGAGTGAGTGTGTATCCTCAGGGATACAATCCTCACATTGTGAGGCGACATCTGCTTAGAAAACTCTCAGATGTGTGTTTATGAAGCTACGTTTGGAGGGAAACAGTGTGATGTTTTTCACCCCATTGCTGATCTCAGCTGTTTCCTCTTCTCCTCACTGACTATCTGCTCATTTAAACCCTTGTGTTTCAGTGACTCCAATTGAAGGGGTCTATTGTTTTGATCTCAGTGGTTTTTAATATTTAACAGGGTTGCATCCTGTTTTTGTACAGTCCTGTTCAAAAGTCTTGCTCCCTCATTTCTGCATATTACATGACATTAAACTATGTAGATTAAAGTAAACAAATTGGAACAAAATGTGTTACTGTGACAAAGTGCCTAAAGACACAACTTAAAAAAACTTTTGTTTATTAAACAACCTCAGCAGCGACCTCATTTCCCTCACTTCCACGTCATCATCTGCACCTGATTCTCACTGGTTCATGCTTTAAGTCGCCTTGTTTTTATGCTTGAATGATTCATAGGTCACTTTGTGGCTTAACAAACAAAAAACAAAGACGGGTGATGCTGTAGCCTCCCGCAGCCGAGAGCCTGGAGAGAGCTGATTGGCCGAGCTCTCTCAGAGGGGTGGGATGGGAAGCACTCAGCGCTCTCACATCAATCACGTCTCTACAGCCAATCAGGGGCATCTGTGAGCTCACGGAAGCGGAAGGCGTGGATAGCGCTGTCCCCCAAGTGTGTTACTCTGTCTCCAATGATGCTGAGCGAGCAGTCTGAAAAGATGCGGTCGGCTGGCATCATGTGGTTCGGACGAAACACGTGATAGTCTTTGGCCCTCCCTAACTGGTAATAGTAGCCTTGATGTGAGACTGTTCTAGTGATGGTGGGAACTGGACATGACTACAACAACATGAACGCTTTTACACAGCACTGCAGATGTTTTCGACATAGACACTTGCTTGTTTTTTTTTAAGCTGTTCGGGATTTATCTCTTTTAATAAAGCTACAAATCCTGCACTCTCGCCCATTTCCACTACATAAAACCTGATGCTCAGCAGGTGTAACGTTCTCACAGGAGGACGGAGAGAAACACTGATGTGGCTGATCCAGATGGAAATTAAATCACAGATTAGCGCCTGTAAACGAGGAAATGACTCCACAACCCTGGTGTCTATTCACCCGTCTGACACGCACCATAGTCACTATATCGTTTTATAGCAGGTGTCATTTGCAGTCACAATAAAACATGAAAATCTCTCTGGTTAATGTTTAACTCAGACGTGGACAGGAGGACGCAAGTACAGCTCAACAAAACCTGTGTATCAGAAACAAGCAACACAAACAACAAACAACATGACCTGTCCCAGGCAAGAGAAGAAACAAGAACTTTACACCGGACACACTTCTTCTGCTTTCTCATGAGATTTCACAAAGGTTAGTTACCCTCATCCATGTGCAGGTTCACGCTGGAGATTTATAAATCGCTGATAATAATCACACATACTTGAACTTCTGTCAGAACCACTTACTGTTACGCAATACCACAGCTCTCGTTAAATATATCATTATAACCAATAATGTTTTATCCTTTCAACACACTCAGTAGCAAGTTTCCTCTTCTCCACCCAGACACTGAAACAGCATCATCTCAGCTTTTTCTTTATCTTCACAGCTGCCTCTGGATTCGTTCATTAGGAGAACATCTACACCTGATATCGATATCTGGAATTCTATAAAGCTGTGCTGTGAAATGAAAATGAATTAAACAAATAAATGACATGAGAATGAATTTAAAGATGACAAGAAGCTGTTTGAATAAGCTCTAATTTGTTATTGTGCAGGACCAAGCTGTGTATTTCTTGTCACCCAAGCATTCAATTTTCTACTTCAGATATTTTGCTCCTGTTTTGGTGTTTTGGTTTGTTATTCTCTGAGCACCACGAGATTCCTGATCACAAACATTCCTGTCCAGTCAAGTTCTCTTCAGTTCCTTGGCCTATTTTGCAGCCTAAAGTAAAAGATGTCTATATTTTAATCGGTTAGTCACACCGTCAGGGGAAATTAAGGCAAGACGAGTTGAGGCAATCCTAAAACTTAACCACATTGTTTCACCAAACCGCCAGTGAATTACGCGGATTTTACTTGGTGATAACTTAAAGACACCTAACACAGAAACATCATAACAAAACCGTTTTTATCATTAGTGCAGTGCGTGCAATGTTTTTTAGGAATCCAACTGAATTGGCCAATACTGACTAGCATGCTAGTGTTAGCAATTATAATTCAAGATTCAAGATTCAAAGAACTTTATTTATCCCAGAGGGAAATTGCTCAAAGTCTGAACCAATATAAATATGATATGAAACTTTATTTAATTATAACAGGTTTATTAACATTATTAACATGTGAGTTATGACTTCAGAATAGCCCTCACCATCCTCCCAGTTTAGCGTATGTTATAGATTAGCATGTGTTAGTTAGCTCAGGAGAATCAGCAGTGAAGATTATCAACATTTGCAAATATAGTTGAATAAAATACCAAGAGATTATCTCATTAATTTGAGTTTGTGTGTGTAAAGGTGTGTATGTTTGAATGTCAGTGTGTTTATTCTTCTTGCTTGGACACGTCTCATGATAGACGAATTCTGCTTTTGGAGGATTCACGGTCATACGCTTTAGAAACGGCGAGTGTCAAAGAGTTCTCAGACATGCGTTAGACCTGATCGCTCACTCGGCACGATGAGGAGGAAAAATTATATCATGCCCAGGCAGGAACGGAGCACTTTAGATAAAGCACACTCCTCTGATGTTTTTTTTTTTTCTTTTCAGATGCCAACTGATGTGTCAAACAGAGCAGGAGAGAGGCTGAGGGCGAGTCAGGCGCTTTTTTTTTTTTTACTTTTTGTGGCCGTATCTCGGATCGATTCTGGACTTGTTTGAAGGAGCGCATCATCGAGTGCACATGAGGTTTAAACGCTGCCACACCCCAGGACCGAAGCACTTTACACAGGGCAGTGACTCAAGTGAAGCAGAGACTGATGGATTTTTGGAGCAACACTGCAGTTTAAAAACACATTTCACAAATCTTCAAATGTCCTGAACTCCCAGGGCTGTTAAATTCTACTTCAATCTGTGGTTTTACCATTCTGTGAAGGGTTCTACCGCGCTGTGAAGTTCTACCACACTGTTAAATGTTTTACTTCACTATGAAGTCCTGTCTTGGAGTAAAATGTTCTACCTCACTGGTAAAGGTCTACGTTGTTATAAATCATTCTCCCTCAAGGGTCTATGACATGTTGTATCTCACCGTACAGTTCATGAAGAATCAGTCCACATGGACATGAGTACACACCGCAGGGGTTCGGTCCAAACTGATGAAACCCTTGATAACACGTCCATACATTAGAATAAAAAGATAGGTGATAAAATAACACTCTGTGTCAGAGAGCTGTGCAGGAGGGATCCTGGGACAAAATCAAACGTTTGAGTAACGGAGGGGCGGGGCGAAAGTGACGGAGGGAGGGGCAGGTGGAGGGAACGCTTTAAAAATGTGCGCGAGATGCCCTTCTTCATCTTCATCATCATCATCATGACCTGCGAGCGCAGCGGGAACCCGGAGCTCAGGTGAGGGGAGGATGGACAGGTGAGAGGACAGGAGACAGAGAGGACAGGAGACAGAGAGGAGTAAAGGCAGGAGGCACGTGGGCTCTGAGTGCCCCAGA
>JAOVVA010241423.1:0-19089 GCA_028565275.1 Leiocassis micropogon | reverse complement strand
GATACTCTACCGTTGCGGTAATAAATAAATTGGCCTAATAAACTTTTTAAAAAATATTAAATTATGACTGACAGCCCAGCCCAAAAATGTGCATCGGTCCGGCGGGCATTGCCCGGTATGCCCTATGGTCAGTCCAGCCCTGCTCATACTGTACTAATTTTACTATACAGTAATTATTTATACAGCTGCATAACTACTTACGGTCTATTGCATCAATACCAGTGCAACAGTTTCTTGATGCACTTAACCGTATCAAGTTAAGGTAGGGGGCAGTGGTGGCTCAGTGTCTTAAGGTTTTGAGTTACGGATCAGAAGATCAGCGGTTTGAGCCCCAGCTCCGCCAGGTTGCCGCTGTTGGGCCCTTGAGCAGGGCCCTTAAGCCTGTCTGCTCCAGGGGCGCCGTAAAATGGCTGACCCTGCGCTCTGACCCCTGCCTGGAATATGCGAAGAATAAAGAATTTCACTGTGAAGTAATGTATGTGTGACAAATAAAGGCTGAACTTAACTTAAATGTTGGAACTAACACTGCTGACATTTTTTGTGAGACCATGGAAAGCTGTTTGAGTTGTTTTTATGTTAGGTAATAGCTCCTTTATCATTATGTTCATTTGTGTGTGTATGTTTGTCTAGTGGCTTCAAGCTGAGGAAAACCCTTCCGACCTAAATGCAGTGACGGACAGGTTATTTCAGGTTATACCTGATAAACAGCACTACATGGATGCTGGACCTTCCCGATGCCGTTCATGCTCTGTGGTGGGAAACTCCGGAAATCTCCGATTAAGCAATTACGGCAAACTGATCGACTCCAGTGACTTTGTCATCCGGTAAGAGATATCCCCCCAGCTCAGAGATTTTAGTCTGGTGTAGCAAAGCGGGTCGAAAATGAATAATCAGAACATCAAATAAAAAACAAAGAAATGTCAGCATGTTGTGCATAATATATTTCTTCTGAAACTCATTTCAGTGTTTTTTGCAAGACCAGTACAGAATAACATGCACTGATCTTTAATCTGTTTCGTTAAATAATGTAACAGGAATTTCTTATCTCTTGTCTTGCAACACTGCTTCTCTCTAAATGACTTGTACTGTGTATGCTGAACTGCTTGGTTTAGCATTTTTTCTATTCCCTAACGTGTGGAATTCTACTCATCAGCTAATTATGATCAAGTTAATAAGCTCAATCTGGTGCATCAGACCGGGGAGGGCGTGGGGGGGGGGGGCATTGAATTATGCAGTGAAGTTGTCTTTCAGGGACGGATTTACACACTCCTGCTGTTTGAAAAGTACAGGACTTCAAGTCAGGTAGTAAGAAGAGCCAAAAACCCATAACCAAGGGCAAAAACACCAACATACACTAGAAAAAGTGTTTCATTGGATCAAAGTAAAAATTTTGCATCAGTTTGTTACATCTAATTACTTTGCTTTTTATCAACTTTAAAATTTTACTTTAATAAGAATTAACTATCCATTACTTAGTAAAAGCAAAAAGCATCTTTGAATCAAATAAAGTTTTTAAGTTTAATGAAATCTCAAATTATACTTTGTCATAATGTTTTTTCTTTGTATTAACCTAATTATTTTACTTTACATATATCCAAATATCCAACCAAAAACAGTTTAAAATATTAATGTAATATTAAGGAATTTATTTACTTTCATAATGTGTAATTTTATCATCCAAGATTAATGACTTCAAGCATCAAACATTTGACAATTTATTTTGTCATAATACATCATTTCTTACAGTGTATACAGTATCCTCAAATACACATTGTCTAACAATTTAAACATCGTAAACTTGACAATTTTTGTCAAAACATTTCTACAATGTGTATAGTATTGTTCTAAAAAACATACTGTATAACAGTTTTTAGTATCCATATACATACACACTGGATACAATATAAATTCACCATAAAAATCGGTTATGGTTTTGAAGAGAAACGTGTAATCTTTCCATGAACAGACACTTAGAACTGACTACACAATCAAATTAGAATTCTTCTGAAGTCAAAACAAGTTTTGCACCAAAAAATAGATTTTCTCCTTCATGGAATAGTTTACCCAAAAATGAAACTTCTCATAATTGTTATAAAATGTCTCTTAACCAAATTTAATTAAAGTTGAATACATGAATAGCTTAAGGATAAGTAAACAACGTAAGAACTTTCATTTTTAGGTAAACTATTTAACCCTACACATATCTTAACCAAGATAAAACAAACCAGGTTTAGTAAACAGTAGTTAGCTTTGAAGATTTAGGAATGTATAGACCCAAAGATACAAAGAAATTTACCATCAGCAGAACATTGTAGCTGGGTCAAAGAAAACAAACTTACTCCTGCAGCTTTGAAGTGAAGTAATGCGCCCTTCAGCTCATCTGCTTACTCTTTACTGTATGTCCATGATTATTTTTTGAAAGGCCTCAAATGTATATTTGAGTCCTTCAAGATATTTTAAGTTCAGTGGTTAAATGAGTCCAAACATCATGGCACAGGCACATGCAACAGAGGGCAACTCATTTAGTACTTCCACACCGTCAATGACAATGGAAATGTCCAGTGCACGACTAAGAGCATCACTTCTACGGATCACAAAAAATGCTATGGTGGTCTTTGCAAACTTTCTTTCCGCTTCTGACCCTCTGGTCAGCCTAAAAACATACAAGAACAGAGAGCAATTAACGAACTTTGTAAGAAAAAAAAAAACACCCCATCTGAAAATTTTTACAAAATTTAGTTAGCCCAAACATCTGTGCTTCCATTAAAATATTTTCATTTGTATTCAGCATAATTTGTACGGTTTATTACAAGAGTAGTGTATGTGCTGACCGTTTTCATTTTTTTTTACACTCTTTGGCTTTGAAAATGCTTTCAAACACTTTCACAATCAAACGCTCCCATGTGTTGACCCTTGTAGATAATCACAGACATATTTGTTGAGTGCAGTTCAAAATGCATGTTTGGGTGAACCAACCCCCTTTAACTAAGTAGTTCACATTCAAAATTATGTCATTTACACGCCCTCTTGTCATTTCAAACCTGTAAGCAGAGTGAATACCTTGCGAACGCGAGCTTCATAATAAATCAATAAAAATATTCATAATAATAAATCTTTATAACAATGTTAAGTCCATACAAAGGTGTCTGAAACGTACATGTACTTTATACATGGTGGCGCCATGTATAAATTACATGCACACTGATGGCGCAGTATCGTCTTTATCATACGTTTCAATATCAGCACATCTCACCTCAAGCAGTTTACTTGTATTATTCTTATTTTATTTCCACTCGGTTTAACATCGTGATGAGGGAATCTTGTAAAGCTTCTAGCCGAGTTAGAGCCATCAAACTAGTAATAACTGTGTGTAACCATATGTAAACAGTACAACATAATATTTTATAAAATCACACATGTATAATGTTGTATACAAACAAGATTTACTTTTAATTTAAATCAACCAAACTTTTTACATACCACTGATGGCTAAAACGAAAATTAAATGTTTTGAGTTAGATCAAGTATAACAACTTCTTTACATCAGTGACATACCTTGTGCATTTCTTTCAGTGTACTACTGTACAGTGCATACATAAACATTCTTCTTCTACTTCTACTATTACTACAACTAATAATAATACTAATAATACTTTTAGACGATACCTATAATGCAAAGTCTACATTTAAGTCATGTTTACATAGATGTTCAGACAGGTTCCCAGTCTGCATGAACGGACAAACAACATGAGAGAGAGAGAGAGAGAGAGAGAGAAAAAAAACAAAAAAAAACATTCCCCACTATTTTTCTTTTTCCATTTTGCTATTGGCTGAGGATTAAACAAGCAAGTCAGATTTCCCTCAATTGTGACCAACTCACACCAACTCAATTCTCAGCTCACCCCAGCTCTTCCATTCTCCAGCCAGCTGTCCAGTCTAATCCCGCAAAAAAAAAAAGCAAATGAATCACAAATCGCAGCAAAAACATCAATGCTGGCCTCGAGAGCAAGGCAGCAGAACATCCAGTGCACCACAGCCTACCTGTCATGTGGCCCAGCAGGCAAAGAGTCTGTCCACCAACCTGGACTACAAACTTCCCAGACACCAGTCCAATCGAGTACCAATAAGACAAACAAGTCTGATCCAAGGAGGCCCCCCCAAATCCCAAAGCAAAGGATCCACTGCACATGTCCTGGTGCCAGACACCACAGCACAGCCCCAGAGGTATTGTGGATTCAATAAAATTTTATTTATATAGCATTTTTAACAATTGTTCTTGTCACAATGAAACATGAGACATTTTGAATGAGTTTGAGAAATGTGAGGAAATATATAAATAAAAATATCTACTGTAATTTATAATTAAAAACTTTATTACTCTAATTAAAACTCTTGTGAAGTTGGACCTAGGGTCTGACCTGAGGGGCCAGAGCTGTCCTGGTGGCAAAATGTGAAATTACACAATAGTGGACATAATGTTTTGCATTGTAATGTTATGGCTGATTAGTGTATATTAACTTGTCGGTCGTAATTAGGCTGTATTTTTAGTCTTACACTAGTTCTAGCTGATTTATTTTTACTTCTTCAAGAAGCTCAGCTGATTCACTTTTAGAGAAAAAACAATAGTAGGCGGATGCACTTTTAGTGCCACACCAAACTGAGCTAATTTAGTTTTCATGACACAGTCAGCCAGGCTGATATCATTTTAGCGCAGTACCAAGCCAAGTAGATCACATTTAGTTCCACACCAGTCCAAGCTGAAGCACTTTAAAAGGCCATACCAAGCTGACCTGATCCACTGCTGGTTCTATACCCATTCAAGCTGATGAATTATTTGATCCAGTCTGAACTGATCTACTAACCTACTGCCAAAACAATCTAAGCTGAGCCGTTTTGTCATTTCAGAATTGTCCATCCTAGAGATGCTTATTTGTCTCCCGAGCCATTGGTAGTAGTTGGCTGATGAAGACCGAGATCGAGAGAATTTTCTGATTTGTTTTTTAGACAAACGAATCAGTGCAAAAGAAGTAAATAAAAGTGAGTAATCAACTTTCAGTGGGAGCACACACAGTGTCTTATTTATTACCTTTTCCTCCTCTGCTCAGTAACTTGGGCTCATCTGCTCTAGCTTAATATTTTTCAAGAGAATTTCACTGAGGACCATTGGCATGATAATTCACTCAAGACTGGTGTGTACATTGGTATGTACTGGTGTGTAGGTTACATTCCAAACATGTATCATACTGTACGTTTCTCCAATTGTGTAGCTCAGAATTTGTCTGACTTTTTATGC
Source organism: Leiocassis micropogon (assembly GCA_028565275.1). Classification (NCBI taxonomy): domain Eukaryota; kingdom Metazoa; phylum Chordata; class Actinopteri; order Siluriformes; family Bagridae; genus Leiocassis; species Leiocassis micropogon. Next base: position 13,796 of record JAOVVA010241423.1, on the reverse strand, counting down.
TAGTCAGTATTATAGTTATTAGGTATGGAGTGTAAGTAGGTGACAGGTTCCAAATCCTGGTCCCAGACAACCTACTGATCCTACATGTTTTTATTTATTTATTTTTGTCCTGCACAAATCTGCAGGAGTTCTCCAGGGTGTGTATCTTTTCGTAATTTTAGTCTGACTTTAATTATATTTTAATAATTCACCTTTTAAAAAACTAGCAGGTTTAGTTTCGTTTCAGGACATGCTGTATGTAAAAGAGCAAAGAGAAGTGCCAGTGGGTAGGTTAGTTTAAGAACATAATGTTTTATTTTTAATTATCATTAAATACCTAGCACTTTGAGTCCCTTAAGAGAATTTCCCTGATTGCTTTATAATGTACCTATGTTTTAACAGAGTAATGTAATCTGTGAACACCCAAAGCTACAAATTACTTCCAGACACAGGCAGACAGGACTAGTCCAATCACTTAAAGTACACGAGACAAAAAAGTCAAATGCAATGCCGTAAGGTTGTCAAACTTTTTTAAATGTGTGATGCAGATAAGTTTTACCTATTTTGTGTTTATTCCCTCTCACCTTGGTACACCTTTATATATTGGTGACTTCTTTCATAGGAACGAAACAAGTTAGTTCACATAGCTGTAATGTTCGTCACTAATACAGTGTTCCTGTTGACTGAATGTAGTAGTGAAAACACATCATGGATAATAGCAGGACTTACAGTGACTGACAAGTTGACAAGCAGCCAACTGGTGTCTTTGGTTAATTGTGACATCAGGTAGGACCGCAAAACCACAGGTAGGACTGCAGGACATCTTGAGGTAACTCTTTACAGAGATATTGGAGATGTCTTCAGGAGTAGAGACCTATTGGAGACATCTTCTGAACTAGAGAGCTAATGGAGATGTCGTCAAGTGTAGAGACCTATTGGACACATCTTTAAGACAGAGAGCTGAAGGGGCCATCTTCAGAAGTAGAGACCTGCTGAGGACGTCTTCCAAAGTATAGAACTATTGGGGACATCTTCAGGAGCAGAGAGCTATAGTAGATGTCCTCAGTAGAGACCAATTGGCGGAGTAGAGACCTATTGGAGACATCTTCAGAAATAGAGATTTATAGGATGTGTCTTCACAAGTAGGGACCTATTGGGGATGTCTTCAGTAGTAGATATCTACTCAGGATGTCTTAAGAACTAGAGAGGTATTGGAGATATCTTTAAGAGTCAAGAGTTATTGGAGATAGTTCTCTATTCCCAAGGCTACCAGGGACATCTTCAGAACTGGAGCTCTATTAGAGTTGTCTTCAGCAGTAAATACCTATTGGGTGCATCTTCAGGAGATGAGACCTATTGGGGACATATTCATGAGTAGAGAGCTATTGGAGGTGTCTTCAGGATAAGGGACCTATTGGGAATGTCCTGCCCACTGGGTAAATTCACCACAATGCAGTTTGAGTAGCAGCTGGTAATTATTATATCATCTCTACATAGAGAGCAATACAGCAAGGTTTCACTGCTTTAGTCTCTCCAGCTCTCACTTTCTCATCTGTACCCTCATGCTAACACTGCCATCAATTCCACTGCACTCGTCATCATAGCTAAGCCTAGTTTCTGCCATAACCCTTAGCTGCAACACATTCAGGGAGCTCTAACATTTGCATCAGTGTTATCACTTTGTCTAAACTCGACTTCTCAGTAATATAACCTTGAATGTAGCTAAAAGAATAAAAATTAAAAAGCGGTTTGTTATAGCTAAAACTGACTGACTTTGAACATTTTTCAAACACCCTTAGCACTAACAGTGTTCAATTGTGAAAGTCAGTGCAGCATATAGCAACTACCAACACTTAGCAATGAAATCACTAAAAGTCTTAAAAATACGGTATGAGCCAAAATATACAGTACTGAAACTCATGCATCTCTGACGTGCATTTTGTCAACAGGGCTTTCTTTTAGGACAAATAATCTCACAGAAGACGTGGTAAAATTATTATTCCATTAATTCCAGTTGTGTTTATTTTGGCGCATGATGTATTTCATAATCAATATTCTTCAACATTTTGTGACTCAGAGTGGAATTTTCCTGTAACCAAACCTACAGTACAAACCTTAAGTCAATATTTGAATATTATTCTCAACACTTAGACGCACACACACATCTATTTCACGCTCCCTTCTCCCCCTAAACCTATAAACGGAAAGCTTAACGCAAAGCCTTCTGTGTAGTCTTTAACAAGAGTATTAGAATGCAGTGACTCCAATGGTAAAGAATAATGAGCGCAAGAGTCGCTGTGCATTTTCATCTTAATGCTGTGTCATTAGAAACTAATCTGGCATAAGCTCTGGGCCAGTGCTCTTAAGGAAGGCAAATAGTGGTTCTACTGATACCTTTAAAACATGTGCAAGCATACGAGTGTGTGTGTGGGTTTTTTTTGTTTTTTTTTTCGTGTGTGTGTGTAAGAAAAGAATGTTACTTGGGGGACATTTCTGAGAAGGAAACGTGACGCAGGACAATGTGTGAGTTTTGGTTACAATAGTTACCATCAGAATTATCAGAATTAAATATAAATATAACAAGCAACTTCCTGTTGTGAGTGAGTAAATAAATAAATAAATAAGCAAGCAGGCAAGTCAGACTGAGTTACTGTATGTCGAGTAATTCATACTCGCACAGATGAGAAATATTTTACTTTATAGCAAGAAATATATGCAGTAATGTAGAGGGGGGAAAAAAAGTACACCCCTTTCATTTTTTTTATGCTCATCAGGGTCTAAATAACAGTGGTTTGGTCTTCCCCAAATCCGGCTGTATAATCAAACTAATTACTTCAATGACAACAACAAACCCACCAGATTATATTCCGCACTCAGGTGTTGCCGAATCTAAATGAACCTTCAGAAACCAGAAACTTCCTCAAATATCAATGAGCTGGAGAGATGTTGTAAAGAAGAAATTTCTCCAAAATAATGTGAACCTGATGATGTTTACCTCTGTATTAGTATAGAAAACACATTATATATTGAAGCTCAACCCTTTCAAGTCTCTTGTAGACTGGACTAAGATTTGTTCTCGGGTTGCCTCTAACACTGACCTGTTCCCCAGTCTCTGCGGGTGGGAAGCATGCCAATAACACAATGCTACCAACACCATGCTTCATAGCCGGTACAGTGTTCGTTACAGCAGTGTTGGGGTTTCACTAAATATAGTGCCTTGTTCCAAGGCAAAAAGATTATCCCTTTTCCCACAGGTTTGCTGAGTCTAAAACATGCCTTGAAAGCAAGAATTTTAAGGTTTTGAGCTCATGAGATTGAAACATAAAAAAAAATTACTGAATCGTGAGGTAATGGACAACTTGTATATTATCAAGGTAAAAAAGACAGCTTTCTATGTCATTCAGAAATATGTCATTTATGTCATATGTTTGTTAGTCTTGCTCATGACCATATTAGAGAGAGTTACGGTATGTATGCAATACTGTATGTTTCTTATGATATTGCTGTTCTGCGGGATAGTCAAAACTGCATACTTTACTGTCCCATTAACCATTTAACATCCCCGTTATAAAAATGAAAACCTTTTGCTATTGCTTGTGGCAATAATGACAACAAACTATATGTATTATTAAACAAACCCCAGTGTAAGCCTCTTCCAAATGGTTGAGAAGTAACTTGATGGTAAAAGTATCAATAACGTGTTCTGACACGTATTCTCTATAATGCTTATCCTGTCAGAGTCAAGGGTGCCTGGAGCTTATCCTACTCTGTGCACATGAAGGGCGTGCCAATATATCACAGGGCAGGCACACACACACACACACACTACGGGCATTTTGGAAACACCAATTAGCCCAATTTGCATGTCTTTGGACTGTGGGAGGAAACTGGAGTAACCGGAGGAAACCCAGCAAGTATGGAAAGAACATGCAAACTTCATGTGCACAGACCAGAAGGCAGGATTCAAACCCTCAACTCTGGAGGTGGGAGGCCACAATGCTAATCACTACGCCACCATGCTGCCAAGTAGCAATACATGTTCCAAAAATAAATAAATAGAAGGATAAACGTCCCAAACAATTAAATGCATACCCAGTAAAGATTGAAAAGGCATGCTATTTAGACACAAGCATCTAGCGTCATCTTCTACCTCACAGGATACCTCAAACGAGTACTAGAAATAGCTTGATAAGTTCAGATTTTACACATTATTCACTAAGATATAGTGACTCAAAATGTGTTCTAACAACAGTTTAATCAGAATGTTAAAGGATGAATTTTCCTTAAGGTTTGGTCCTCAGAGTGAAGGGAGAGCAGATTCCTGATCTCGGCATCAGACCATTTTTCTGACGTTTTTAGTGTTTGTTTTTGTGTTTGCTATTCTTCATTGTAGATATATCACAAGCATTCAGATGAAACTTATGACGGCGCTCTCTACATTCTGACTTCTTACGTCAGGATGTCATAATCTTGTACGTGCCTGTCTGTAAATGTTCTATAAAGCAGTTGTCTAGTGATGAAAGTGATAAGGAAACATTACTGCAATGAGAGCAGGTTATTAAGACATGAATTATGTGTCTATTTAAAAACCTGAAATTAATTCCAGTAAACTTCATGCTAAAATCGTCATACAATACCAAATAGAAGCTGACAGAAATTTACAGTTACATTCTTTACATTTTATGTCGTTGTCCTACTGCATTCCCAAATCCATTCACCCTCAGGGGGAATAATTTCTCACCTTATGCAAATCTCTTTTATTGAATTATAAATAATTTGGTGACTACTGTGATTTCTGGTTTCTTTACCTCTTTTTATTTTTAATTAAAATATTACAATTAGTAGAACGCCTACTCTGACTACTCTTAATTAAAATAAATAGTGAATAATTTTGAAAACGGATGCCCCATTTCAAGCTCACAGACGGATCGGTTCTGAAGAAACTAGTCCACGCTTTGTGTCCCCACAAAAACATAAGAAATAAATATCTTGGGGGTGATGAAGCAGGTCAAAAATAAGCAATGTCACTTGCAGTGTTATTTCTTACCATTTTTCCATGCTGTTCTGTCTGGGGTATAGGGGGAAAAAAACACATTTAAAAGATTTACAGCCAATTTCAATTGAAATTAATATACTTGTTTGTTTGTTTCATGTCATAAAATGTACTTGTCTGGGTTATTAAACACCAGGCTGCCATTATGAGCCGTTGAGCAAGGCCCTTAAGTAAGCCTGCCCTAGGGGGTTATGTATCATGGCAGACCCTGCGCTATGACCCCAGCCCCCCAAGATGGAATATGCAAAAAAATGATTTCATTGTGCAGTATTGTACTTTACTTCCTTTTACTGGCTGCCTTTACTTGCTTTCATATCAATGAAAAAAGATTTAGCTGTTTATTTGTGTAGCTTAGAGAATAAATGCTCTACAAAATGAGAGACTTTGCTCAGAGGGATCCAATTTTCTAACAATTTCACAAAAGAAAAAACTAATAAGCAGCCATGCAGCACTCTTCACTCACACGTTGGATTAATATAATGACTGAGTAAAATAAACTGCTGATGTTTCAGACAGCGGGATGTTCATCATTTGGACATAATCCCGATTTAATTTCGACAAAAAGAGCAGCTCAAATAAATAGATGTTATAATAATTGGTAAAGAATAACTCTGTGCGAGACTCACTGTGAATTTTAAACTTTATGCTGCAACATTAGAAACTAATCTAGTGTAAGCTCTTTGGCAAAGGCAAATAGTGATTCTACTGATACCTTTAGCGAATAAGCCAGAAGGTGTGTGTTTTTGTGTGTGTGTAGAGAGAAGAATGCTACTTGGTGAACTCGTTTCAGAGAAAATGTAGCAGTTCGGGTGTTTGCCTAACCGTCAGAACAAAAAAAAAAAAAAATAAAAGAATATAACAAGGAACTTAGTGATGTGAGAAATAAGACAATAATAATAAATGAACAAGCAGGTCAGGTGAGTATCAGCCAAATATTTGAATAAGGCTAAATGCGCTAAGGCTTTGAATGCGCTAAAAAAAACATAGTCCTCAGTGTACACAGATATATATACACTGATTTGCTATATACTTTAAAACTTTTTTGGTGTCACCAAACCAGCTCTGAGCTGTCGTGGAATGGACTCTTTAGGTGTGCTGTGTTATCCATGGATTTGACTTGTTTTTCCAGCACATCCTACATCAGAATGAGATTGGGGAAATTTGGAGGCTGAGGCAACACCATGAACTCATTGTCATGTTCCTCAAAGTGTTCCTAAATGATGTATCAGAAGGGGCCAGTGCAGTGTGTCAGATCAAGCCACTGCCATGAGGGAACACTGTAACCATTAAGGAGTGGATTTGGTCAGCAGCAAAGAAACATCCACATGAATGGCATGACTCAAGGTTTCCCTGCAGAACATTGCCCAGAGAATCACACTGCCCCCACTGGCTCACTACCTTCCCACTATGGTGCCATCTCTTCCACAGGATACGATGCACATTCATGGCAATCCACATGATGTAATAGAAAACTTGATTCATCAGACCAGGCCACCTTCCTCCATTGCTCCATTGTTTAGTTCTAATAATCGCTCACGCGCCTCATGTAGAAGCTTTTTTAGTGGACACGGGTCAGCATAGAAACCCTGCAACAAATGGAGCATGCTGTGTCAACTGTTCTATCAAAACCAGCAAAAACAGTTCTCAACTCCAGGCCTGGAGGACCTGAGAAAACACTTAAAAGTACAGAATAGGTGGTCCTCCAGGACTGGAGTTGAAAACCTCTGTTCTATTGAATCAGACTACACAGACCATCCTTCACTTCCCATGTCCCTCAGTGAGCCTTGGTCGCCCTGCCACTGGTTCACCAGTTTTTCTTCCTTGGACCACTTTTGGCAGGTTCTGACCAAAACATCCCACAAAAGCTGTAGTTTTGGAGATGCTCTGACCCAGTCATCTAGACATGCCAATCTGACCTTTGTCAATGTCGCTCAAATCCTTAAGCTTGCCCATTTTTTCCTGCTTCCAATACATCAATTTAAAAAACCGAGCAAAGCCGGCATCTGTTCTGCTTACCAAAAGGGCGTCCGACCCCCGGGGGTGACAACCAGTCACACGGGGTCCTGCTGAGTACGCCAATATGTCTCACCCCTTGGCAGGTGCCATGGGGTGAGACATATTGGCATATATGGCAGGATCCCATGTTGCTAGTTGTTGCCATTGTACTAAAACTTTTCTAGTCAATTATAGCATTGTGTTTTAGTATGGTGTTTAACATGCCCTCTTCTATTTCTATTAGGTTGAGTACTTTTAGCCATAAAAAACACAGTTGAATTAGCAGCTAATGTGAAGTTTGATATATGATGGGGAATGGTTATTTCTTAAAAACAAGACTTAAACTGTTAACACTAATAAGCGCTGCTATCGACACACAAGGTTAGCACTAGCAAGATATTGAAGGAGATCGTTTCTACCTAACTACAGTTCATAGGAGTTTAAAGTTATTATTTGCTGTCAGTGATAATTAAATATTTGAGAAGTTGTATATTTCCATAAAAAAATTACTTGGGCCTCCAAACCATGTTAAAACCTAAATATCTGTTTTACTGTGAAGCTACATTTAAGAAGACTTAAACAAAAGTGTTTGTTGGAGCATCACATATTTCACATGATAGCAAGCAGGCTAGCAAAAGGGTTATGGCGGCTAGTTAAAATGAACATACAAGAAGGTACTGCTAGCTAAATAGATGTAACACATGAGCTTAAGCCATTGGCTTGTATACTGCTTGTTAGATATTTGAAAGATTAAAAAATGTCCTCATGCAGTTAATATAAAAAACTAGCCGCCAAGTTATTATTATCAGCTAATGTTTCCACAGACAAGTTTTGTTAAAAGATTTGGTCACTGGATACATTTGCTAGAAATGTAACTTACTGTAGCAAACCTGTATATCTTTGGGAAAATTCCTTGTTCTGAACTTCATTGTGGTTTAATAAAATAGAACACCTGCATCCTGGCAAGGAAACTCATTGGTATCAGTAACTAGCTAGCGTTGTTTTCTTTAGTTTACTGTATTAACGTAATTGTGCTGTCTTTGTTAGCAAAACATTCAGCTTAGCTTTGATTTCAGCTTTAGCTTTAGCTTTGGTCGAGGTCACACAGTACAGTACAGTGACAGCACCCTGTGAAAAACAGCAGTAATAATGTGTGTGTGTGTGTGTGTGTGTGTGTGTGTACAGGATAAACGAGGCTCCGACCCATGGTTTTGAGCGTGACGTGGGTAAAAAGACCACACACCATGTGATGTATCCCGAAAGCGCCATCGACCTGCAGGACGACATCAACCTTATCCTCATCCCATTTAAAATCCTCGACCTGGAGTGGCTCACTAGCGCCCTCACCTCCGGACACATCAACTTGTGAGTACTGCAGAAGTCTGATTTGCTTCTGATTATCAAAAACGTCCACCTCCGTTACCTTTATAGTTTAAATGCGTATTTTAAGTTCCTGTGAATGAGCCATTAGTTAAATAAGCAGTAACATATTTAATTACTGTTAATTAGCACCAGTTGACCAATCAGAACCCAGAAACTAGCACTGCGGTTTAATGAGTAATTACTTAGATCATGGCAGTTGTGTGTGTGAGAATGTGAAGAGTTAACGTCAATCAAAATTGATGGACCATGTCTCTTTCTCTGTCTCTCTCTCTTTCTGCTTTGTCTCTGCTTCCCTTTTTCCTCTCTCCCTCTCTCTGTCTGTATCAATTTCTTACTATCTTTCTGTTTCTCTCGTGCTTTCTTTGTCTTGTTGTCTTTCTGTCTCTCACTTTCTTTGTCTCTCTGTTCTTTTGATGTCTGTCTCTTGCTTGCTTTGTCTTTCTATGTTACTCTGTTTTTACTGTCATTCTGTCCCTCTTGTCAATCTCTTCTTGCCTGTCACTGTTCCTCTCTGTCTCTCTCTCTCTATCTGTCTGCCTCTCAGCACCTACATGCCAGTTAAAACTCTGATCTCCACAAACAGAACGAATGTGAGTTTGCATTTTTTTTCAGTCATTGTCATTTTTTTTTTCTTTTTTCCTCTCACTCTCAGGTTCCTTGTCTCATATTGCCCTGTATGTGTGTGTGTGTGTGTGTGTGTGTGTGCGTGCTTGCGCGTTAGGTGATGGTATATAACCCCTCATTTATGAAGCACGTGCACAATGTGTGGTTGGAGGATCACGGCCGATATCCATCAACTGGCTTCCTCTCGATCATGTTCGCTCTGCACATCTGTGATCAGGTACTGCCCCCTAGTGTCTAAAATACTACATATTTACCTTATTAGTTCTGTTTCTAGTCTTTGTTTCATTTTCATTTTACATTTTTTTGCCTTTTTTGTTTGTTTTGCCTTTAGTTATTTAAAGTTATAATAATATTTAATTCTTTTTGTTTTCCCCAGTTGTCTGTTGTTGTTTTTCTTCTTTGTAATAACATCATTTCTCATTTTTTCCATGGATTTCTGTACACTTGGTTTGCTTTTGTGTTTTTGTTTTCTTTATTTTAATGTTTGTTTTAATGTTGTATTTTTGTTTTTAGTTCTTGTTCGCATTGTTTTTTTTTAGTTTCTCTTATTAAAGTTTTTAGGCAGAAGTAGCTCAGTGGTTAAGACATTGGACTACCGACCAAACCGAACCAAACCGTATTTTTGTTGTTATTTTATGGACACTGCACATACAGACAATACAACACTGCACATTCAGATCACAGAATTATTTCCTTGATGAAGAAAAATGTCTAGCCAAGTCAGGAACACTCAGCGGGTGACGGAGGCATCAGTCAAGAGGGTCCAGGTCAAGATGCAATCCAGTGGGAATACTCAAGGACAGGAAGGGCAGATTAAATTTTACTAAAAGTCCTTGAAGGGATGAATATGGAGAAGCAAAGGAAAGGGCTTATACTCCACAGTGTAACACATCATCTGTTAAACATGGAGGCAGTAGAGGTAGTGTAGGACTGATAGCGCTCAACAGTACAGATGAATAACGATCCGAAACTAGCATGAAAGCAAACCATGGCAAAGAAATGTAATGATTTTGAAGACCTGAATCCGTCCGCTGACCTCAACCTGACTGAGCTACAAAACTGAAGGCAGAAAGACCCACAAACATGCAGTGACTGAAGGCGGCTGCAGTAAGGCACAGGCTAAGCAACTCGAGGGAGGAAACACATTGGCAAGTCAATGACTGCAAATTCTTGGAAAAAAAAAAATTGTAAAAAGAAAATGCCTTTAATTCTTAAGCAGTCGAAGCTGTAGTAACCTCAAGTAATATCCTGATTGATTGATTGATTGATTTCAATAATCAATCAGTACAGCTACGAAAAATGATGTCCAAATATGTGTTCATGGCCGCATGTCTTATTAATACACAGTACACACTACCTTCTACAGAGCTCTGCGTGTGTGTGTGCGCGCGTGTGTGCGCGCGCATGTGTGCGTGTGTGTGTGTGATGTAATGACGCGTAAGAGAGATGGGATGCTGTCCTGTCAGCATGTGATCACCTCATGGAAGTGTGTGATTATGTTTGACCTTACCTTACTCCGTGTGTGTGTGTGTGTGTGTGTGTGTGTGTGTGTGCATGCGTGTCCATCATTTTCAATAATCTATGAGTCTAAGTGCGGCTTTGTGGGCACAACACACCCATTAGACACTCTCCCTATAATTCAACACACACAGATTGGATGCTTTTAGTTTCAGGTGAAGAGCTATATCACTAATATGAACAATTCAGGCTAAAAAAAAAAGCCTTCACAGAGAGGGAGAGATGGACAGACATGTCTAAGCAAACAAATGAGACCCTCACACTGAGGTGGGTAGATGGATGGATAGATAGATAGATAAATGGATAGATAGATAGATAGATGGATAGATGGATGGATGGATGTCTCCTTCAGGGACAAATAGCTCCTACATAACCTAGAGTTGTGTTTCAGGTCATTTTCCTGGATTTTTAAATGCAAACCAGATGGGATGGCTTGAACTCTGAGAAGCATGATGTTGAGCTCTAATCTGAGATGCTGTGAATCAGCGGTTTCTGAGGCTGCTCATTCAAATGAACTTATCCTCTGCAGTAGAGGTAGCTCTTGTTGTTCTCACGAGAGTGAGTCTACCACGTGACTGTGTTTCGCCAATCAGAAGTAGCAACAATAACCACATGTAGTAAAATGACCACACAGAAACGCTCCATAGCATAGGGAAAAAAACTTTCAGCTGTGGTAGACAGCAAAGGAAACATGTCGCGGTTGGTTTAGCTGTTTTGTTCTTGCTCAAAGTTCTTGAGAGTTTTTGGATTGACTGCCCTTCATTTCTTAAAGTAACGATGCGCTACCTTTTCTCTTTACTTTACTGAGTGTTTCATAATCTGGACTTGTACAGTGGCTGTAGTAGCACTATTGATGCTGTACACTCCCATCCTCTTCACAAGACAATTTATGGTCTATAGCACATTAAGAAGGCAAAGAAGAATAATGTTAAGGTTAACTCTGGACAAGCCACACCTGTGAAATGAAAAGGTGACGACCTCATGTGCATGTGATGAGAAAATGCCATGAGTATGCCGAGGTGGCAATCTAAAATATAAAAAGTATTCTGGGTTGTTTAACACTTTTTCGCTTTGTACATAATTCCCTACATGTTATTTCATACTTTAAATTTCTTCAGTATTGATGTTGAACATAATAAAAGAACGAAAAAAAAAAAAACACTGAAGTAGAAGGTGTGTCCAAACTGGTAGTGTATCATTTCTGTCTGTTGTTGTTTTTGTTGTTGTTTTCTCATTTTTTTTTTTTTCCCCCAACCTCTTCTTTGGGCCATATTAGCCTTGGAAGATTTCTAGCAGTTGGTTTTATCACGTGCATATGGATAAAGATTCCGATTCATTGTGTCTTGTTTTTCAGGTGAAAGTTTTCGGCTTTGGTGCTGATCAGAAAGGGAACTGGCACCACTACTGGGAGGACAACCTCTTGTTTGGCAGCGCTTTCAAAGAGACGGGTGTCCACGATGCAGACTTCGAGTACAACATTACGGTGCAACTCGCCCAGACAGGCAAAATAAAATTTTTTAGAGGCATGTAGTCTTTGTCCAGCTTGGCCGACTGCTTACAGGCACTGGAGGAAACTGTATTGATCATGATGTCTATTTGGCACACGGTTGACCTCGCAGTAAGACAGGAAGTGTCCCGCCCTCCGAGCTGAGCAAACGAGAGTGAAGGGTTTTATTCAGATCAAAGATTTGAACTTAACCTCTTGGAATCTGGAAAATAATCTTCTGAACCGATGTTATCGCGTCTCTCCTGGTGGTGTTAGGTGTTCTCGGGATCACTGCAGAGTGATGGACTGCACTGGGGTTTTTGTAGCTTTTAAACCTAGGTCTTAAATTATTTCCCCTTTCAGTATTTGTAATTCATTGAGTTGGATTAATTTTAATCACTTTAAAAAACATTTGATATGTTAATATAATAAGATTTATTCTGTATATTCTTGTGCCTTCAGGGTTTTTTTTATCTCCAGTTTTGGATTATCCATATTTAATTACTTCCTGGTTCCTGTTTGAATGAGAATTTGCAGGAACACCATCTTCATATGGAATATCCAGACTATGCGAGAGATCTTCTGATCAAAAGAGATGTTCTGGTTTCTTTATTTAAAAAAAACTTCCTTTTTCACCTTCTGTAAACTAGTTTGAACAAGAAACAGCTTGTAAACATCAAGCTTCAGATTATCAAATGCTTTAATCTATTTTTAGTAACATCATGGGCACCCAGAGTTCAGGTTGTTGTGGTTTCAGTCATAGTTACTTTCTGGTTGTCAGATTTCAGTGGTCTAGATATTTCACTTTCATGGACCGTTCTTCCACATTTAGCCTCATGCCCGGTATTCCTGAAATCGAAACAATCACGGCCCTGACGGCCCTGGATAAAGAAGCTTATCAAGATGATTAAACAGAAGGATGGTTTCTGTCTCTCTGAATCTTATTCAGTTTCTGTTTGTTTATGAAACTGGTTCTGGTTCTCCGATCTTCGGTTTTTATAAATATTAGCAATTTGTCTCATGCAATGGTTTCCAACGCAGTGAAATCTGGATGCTTTTAGGACAGGAATGTCATATAAGAAAGGGAGCGAGAGAGAGACTGTGACGATTTATGGTATAGTGTTTAGGCTCCTCTCTGTCCAAGTGCCTTCTCTGACATTGATTTTATAAATCAATTTTTTTACATGCTGTAAATGATAGTGTTATTTAAAAATAAGGGTTGGGTTTCGCAGTACTGTAATAATGTTGTACACTGGATGAAATAAAGGATGCTGTTGTAATGGTGTTATTGTGTTTTAATTAATACAGTATGAGGGGATAAAATCACTTAAGTATTTATATACACACACTGTACTATTTATATTTATATATATACACACACTGTACTATTTATGTTTATATACACACACACTGTACACTGTAATGGAACATTATCGTTTTAAGAGTGTGATGGCGGGGCAAGAGTTTGTACAGAAGGTGTTAAAAATAAACTGATCAGCTTTAAGGTAATTAGTGATATCATTATATTATATTTATTTGTGGCTAAATATTCAGAAGTTACACAAAATGTTCCTTGTTTGCGGCAAGATTTTGAATCCACTGTCTTTAACCTTATTACAATTAATGGGAACGAGAGGATAAAGAAACGTTTATGTTTACGCCTTGTTTACACCAAGTTGCCTTAAAATTCACTTATACCACTTCAGCGCTGTTATTTCAGCAAAAGTGAAAATATGAACTAATCCCAGTAAAAATATT
>JAOVVA010241403.1:0-19091 GCA_028565275.1 Leiocassis micropogon | reverse complement strand
AACATAAGATAATTAAAAGAAAATTTTCATATATTATAAAATAGTAACAATACTACACTATAATTCAGTACATATAAATGTATAACACTATGCCTTTTACACTCGAGGCGATTTAACGCTAAACATTTCGTGCGCTAATGTGTCAAGTTGTTTGCACATGCGTGGATGATTAAATTTCGCTGTAAGATGTAACGCATGCGCAGTACATTTCTCTACTTGGGCCGCGTCCTGGCCTAATTTGCGCTTCTCATGGAGCCAAGAAACAAGGCACAGTGCGCCCCCTGCTGGAAAACAAGAAAATGAAGTGAAAAAAAGTTTACTGTTCTTTGTTAAAATTGATTTAAAGAAAAGCCAGAGTTTTAACTTCTATGTTTTTCTATTTTTTTACCAAGTGATTAAAACATCCGAACAAACAGCATATTTAACTCAAACTTACAGTGCTGTGAAAAAGTATTTGCCCCTTCCTGATTTTAACTCCGCTGGCCCTTATTCCCTCTAAACCTAATAACTGTGTGTTTGCCACACTTGGCAAAAACAACTGCAGTCAAGCGTTTCAGTAAAATTGGGAATGAGGCTTTCACATCGCTGAGGAGGAATTTTGGGCCATTCTTGTATGCTGAATTTTTTAAAATCAGCCAAAATCTGAGGTTTTTCGAGCATGAACGCCGTGTTTAAGAATCTTAATTGGATTTAGGTCCAGACTTTGACTAGGCCACTCCAAAACCTTAATTTAGGTTGTTTTCGTTTTTTTTAACTCATACAGAGGTGGACTTGCTGGTGTGTTTCGGATCATTAGCCTGCTGCATAAACCAAGTGCGCTTGAGCTTGTGATCCTAAGAAGGTTCACCACTGATCTAAGATTTATCGTTTATTATCGTGCTTGACTTTGTCAGACAGGTTTAATTTAAGTGATTTCTTGGGTCAACAGGTCTGGCAGTAATCAGGCCTGGGTGTGGCAAGTAAAATTTAACACAGCTTTCCAAGAAATGTGGTTAATCACAGTTTATTCATGATTTAGCAAGGGGGGGATAAATACTTTTTCACATAGGGGAAGGTATGTTCGGACTGTTTTTTTCACTTAATAAATTAAATCATTATTTAATTATAAGTTACATTATAAGTTACCAAGCTTGTGTGTGGACCGGATTGTCCGCTGTGGCGGACAATCCTGGAAATGATTCTGGAGAGGTCATGTGTTTAGTCACTAGATGGAGACAAACATGTACAAGACCATGACCATGAATCACTTCAAGCATTTAGGTTTATAGAGAATAAGCTGATTTAATAAGGCACATGATTCGTGTATTCTGTACAGAAGACGCAAAGCTAATAACCTTATTCGTTTTAATCTCAGCGTCAGATTGAAATATTGCAAACATTTTTATTTGCCTTTATTTCTTAAAGGACATCAAATGTGTTGTGAAAAGTTACAGCTTTAGGCTGTGCTGGCGTTGGAATAAGGGAACATAAAAAGACAACAGATTTAGGACCTGCGTTTCCCCCGGCTGGGAACGAGAGCCTTTCAGATTCAACTTTTTTTTTTTTTTTTTACCCCCTCCAGGTATGACTGGTATATGGCATGACATAAAAAAATATTAAAAATGAACCTGACCTGCACAAGGGAAAGATTTTTCATCTGTACGTATAGCAAACCCTGTTTCACTCTCCATTAGGCAGAGCAAAAACAACAACAACAGTAATTTATTCTGAGTCTAACTTGTCAAGTGTAAGGTTGAGAGCATTCTCCTGCTTCATTTTATATTTTCCCCTGGAAGAGAAATGCAAATTTGTTTTTGTGAAACATGCAATCAGCAGAAAACGCCTGGATTAACTCACTCACTCACTCACTCACTCGTTTTCTATAACGCTTATCCTATACAGGGCCGCAGGACACCCGGAGCCTGTCCTAGGGGACTTGGGGCATGAGGCAGGGGTACAAACAATCACAGGGCACACACACACACACACTACTCTGCCTGACTTTGGACTGTGGGAGTAAACCAGAATACCTGGAGGAAACCCAACAAACATGCCTAACACCGCTTCTCACCGCGAGTCAAACCGCATCGGGGAGATAGGGGTATAACAGCAGGAATAACAGAGGGGGGGCGGGGCTTGTAGGACGACTTTCACACACACACAATAACGGAATCACTGCTGTCTGGATCACGGATTACATAAATTGTCTGAATAACGGATTACATTTTTGAAAACATGACTAAATAACTGTACTTGTTATTAAAAGGCGGACCTAACGTGTTAGATTACTCGTTACATCAAAAAAGTAATCCAAGTACTTACTTTGTAACCCGTTACACCCAACGCTGACGATGAGTGAGCGATTTTTACATTTGCGTTTGTGTTTCTTCCCTGTCTGAATCATCTCCAACTCTGTGTTTAATCAGGATTTTCTGCTTCAGCTGCTGTGAAATCTAAGGAATCCAATGATTCAGCTTGAGACGTTCAGACTTTTATTTCCTTATTAAGTAATCCTTATATTAAAGACATAAGGATATGTTTACATGTTTATATGCTTTTTAAGATCATTAGACACCCTAACTACAGCGTGTCTACGGGAGTGCAAACTTTTGAACTTATTAGTGAACAAAATGCCTGACTCTGATCCAGGTGCTGTAATATTTATGCTCATTAAATTATTATTGAGTTCTGTTTCTGAGTGTAATATGGTGGGGGGGGGGTACAAACTTTTGCCGTCAAACTCACTTTTGCTCCTACATCCAAAAGAATAACTATCAAGCGCCTGCTTTGTGTGGATTGTGGTAATTACCGTACGTGTCTTATAAATAAAAATGATACATTTTTAACCGTTTCAATGTTCTTCTTCTTGAAGAGATAATGTTCTGCCTATGTCTTATTCCAAGTACAAAAATTATCACTAATATTCTCTCTCTCTCAGTCTCTCTCTCTAATTAAAGTTAAGCTGTTGAATAAGTTATCTTTGGCATGAATTAAAGCTTAAATATTCTTTTTTTATTATTATTATTTCAGCTTTCTTTCTCCAGGTTAAATCGCCCATAACGAGTCCTAACGTCCGTCCATTTTACTTCTCCTCCCTCATTTGTTCAATTACATTTATTCAATAATTGGATTCATCATAAACCCTTTTCTAAAGCTTTAGCGCTCACACTTACTCATTTCCAGCTCTGAATTGTAGCGGGCCTCTCGTAATTACGGCTGCAGTGGGACTTTTATGAGAGGACTTTATGCTTTTAGTCAGTTAATTTGTTTCGCTATAATTACGCGCACTGAGCCGTACGGTGATGTGGGAGTTTGTTGTTATGACTCTGTTTATGCAGTTGAAAATGAGTCACCGTTTTCACCGTCACCGATGCAGGCAGGTGTTATCGAACAGATCTAAACTTATAATAGAAAGCATTGACGGAGGGTATTAGACAACAAACTACAAATTACAACGTTACTAGAGTCAGCTCTTAAGTTCAGAGTACGATAAGACTCGGATATACAGTATGAGATAGATTTACCGAACCATTTCCATGTGTCTGGGCCATTAAAGGAGTTCCTGGGAGGCCGGCGTTTCAGATGTAAATAAGGTATCAGTCCGATCATGGCTCTGGCGTACTGAGAAAACTTTCCACCTTGATGGTGTCCAAGCACTAGTGAAACACTGGGATAAGTGCATTAATGTAGCAGGGGATCATATAGAGGAATAAAGGGGAAAATAAAGTTTTAACTCCCAGAAATGTGTTCTGTTATTCTGCGCAATCACAAGTCCTGCTTTGACTTGAACGCCCCTTGTGTTTTGGATGGAGCTTGATTATCAGGATACACAGAAATGCAGCAAAATAACATTAAGGCAACAACAAAACAGAATCCTCACTCTTGGTTTGCTGGAAGCTATTCCCAGCAGTGTGAGGGAAGGAAAACAAATTCAGGTCAGATGTACATAAGTGGGTCTGTGATTCGAGTGGAGAAAAGAGAGCTAGCAGAGAATTTTCTTGTTTTTAAGCAAATATTGTCTCATAGTTATATCTTTCGTGTTTTTTTTTTTCTTTTTATTAAAGCACCAGTGGTAATCATTTTGTATCCCACAGTGTTTAGGCTATATGTCATGTCTGAGATCACTGCCGAGAGAGCGTTCATGCCAGCTCCGGTCTTGGTGATACGCTTCGCCTGGCACCAGTCATCGTCTCTGGCCTTTCAAATCAATAAAGCGTGACAAATTAAGCATAACTGTGCTTCAAGATGAGCAATTAGCTGCTCGCTTTACTGAGAAGAGACATAAAGAACAGATGAATGATGATGGAGCATAATGATGGACCTTATGAGGTTAGAGAGTACAGCGGCATCGATGAGACTGACTGGTGGTGTGTGTAACGAGCAGGTGAATTTGAATGAGTCCCGGATCTTATCTGCATGACAGGTGGCGATGCCTACTGAAAAGCTCTTTTTTCATGAAAAGTGGTGCGTCCACAGCCACCAGGCCGGCACAATGGACGCTCAGGGGACGTTCGGAGACGTTCGGGGCGCATGCATAATGCATCATAGGAAGGTTAGTCGAGACCGTTCTTGAGGATGCTCATCGTGCAGATGTAGGACACTTTAATTATATGCAGAGGTTTTTAAGTATTGAGTTGGCTTGCATGAATAAATCCTCTGCTAAAAGTTCAAGTACAGCTTTAGATTTTTTCTCGCTCCAGTTAGCAAAGTAAAAACACTTACATTTACTTAAAAATAAAAAAAAAGCTTCAAAGTTATTTCGTTGGGTCTGATTTCACTAGTCAACCAAGGAACATAAGAAAATCATTACAACACAGCTTTATTTATGGACTGTTGTCTTGGATTGGGTTAAAGATTTTAAAACTTGAAGCCATCAGAATAAAAAAAAAAAAACGAATTAGAAACATTGGTTGTGATAGAGTAATGTAAAAATGCATTGCGCAGAAAGAAGACATGTTTTTTAATGTAAGAGATGTCAAAAGTAAAAGGTGGGGGAACAAAAAACATATAAATATATAACTTTGTATAAATACAAGAAAGTGCAGTTAGCCGTCTCTGAACATATCTGCATATAGACGTGGCATGACATGTGGCATGCACACTTAGGTCTTGTTCAGTCTGCATGTAAATCCTATTTGTTTTGCAAATCTGATCTTTAGCGCTGAGTGTCCACACTGTTATTCACTGTCTATACCACTTTATCCTGTATTCAGGGTCACAGGGGCCTATCCAATTTGGGAACGCCAATTAGTCTAATCTGCATGTCTTTGGACTGTAGGAATAAACCGGAGTATCTGGAGGAAACCCACCAAGCACAGGGCGAACATGCAGACTCCATGCACACAGACCAGAGGTGGGAATCAAATATAATATAATATAATATAATATATATATAATATTCTCTCTTTTCCTGTTTGCCTCTCACTCCTTTAAGCAGGCTACTGCACATTTTTCATTTAGGTCAGGATCTTTCTGTGAATGCTCACACATCATTTAGGAAACACGTTTTTCAGAATCACACACACCACAAGAGGTATTTATCCGAATGAAATTTCTACATCACACTGGCACACGCATGCGTCATTCATACCATATCCTGCTTTACACACAGCAATGAAAGGAAACATTTTCTCAGAATTCTCACATCAAAATTCCATAAAGGGAGATTTTGTTGAACAGTAGCTCTGAAAGTAGCGCAGGAGGATTTTCAGAGTTATGTACAGTTATGTACTATGGAGCACCTGGATACATTGAAATTTTGAAAATGTGTGTAGGAAATGTTTACGTAATATGTAAGAAAGGAGTCTCTGCTGTTGATGTTTCAGGATAGAGAATATTCCCAGTAACGTAACAAGCTGTATTTTTTTGCCTCATTAGTGTTGAGAGAAAAGAGAGAGAGAGAGAGAGAGAGAGAGAGAGAGAAGCGGGTGAGAAAACGACAGCTTTAGACTTCTATAAGAAGAAGAACTAACTTGTTTAATGGACGTTTCACAACAGTAAAGTACATTTCATCCATTGATGGTTAAAAACACAACAGACCCATTATTGGTAATTTGCTGTTGCTGAAATAATCAAAATCTACATCTTATCACATTCAGGCTTGAAGCAACAGCTCTATTAAACAAGGAACACAGCGCATGGTCCCTGATTAATTGCGAGCATTAATTGCTAGAGTTTCATTTCTGTTCACATCCAGAAATTTAATCTCATTTTTAGAAACGAGTCCTGCTCTGTCTGTGCGTCTTCATGCGTTCATGCCAATACTGAGACGTCATCAGCATTAACCTTTCGGCATCAATTACAGCCCCCCTGCAGGCCCAGTTGGATAGCAGCTCCCTCTGAATAATTGCAGGTTAATCACTGTGTTCGGATCTCTGAGACAGTGTCACGTGAAGGATCCGAGGCTCTAACTGGCCTTTATTAAAATTTCTAAACACAGCTTTACATGTGACTATTCTTTTAAATATGACTGAGCAAACAAAATCACTCCAGTGTCCAGTGTCTGGCAGATGTGCAATAAAGGTGTGTAATCAGGCAGCATTGAGATGCCCATGAGGCTGAATACATCTCAGGCGATTGAGTAAATCTGAACTAAATGGGGATATTATCCAGTACAAGAATGCTTGTGGCTGTTACAGTATTAAATGGAATATTTTTTTTTATTCAAATACACAAATGTCATTTTTCTGTAAGGTTCTCTGTAAAACAGTTTGTGGTTTTGGTTTCATCATAATTAACCAGATGTGACCCTAGTTACTAGTTTATACAATACAATAACTAACATGCAAGTAAACATTCTAGGCTATACACTTACTGTATGCACTGTACAGAATATAACAGTAGGCCTCATATTAGCTAACAAGTCAAGCGAGATTGCATATTTTTATGTGGGTTTTTTCATTTAGCCAAAGTACCGCTGTATAGATATTTAGCATAATATTAATTAGGCTACTCTTTTACACAACCTAATGCTGCATTTAACCTGATATTATCTAGGTTGTTCGAGCCCGTAGATACTAGTTCACACGATATAACTTTCAGGCTAATAATAGCTAGCTTTGTTTAGCTAGATTTAGCCTAATGTTAGTTAGCTTGCTAGTGATCTAGGCTACTGGGACAATATTATTTTCAACTTGATGTTGCCTACGTAGCTTGTAAGTAACCCTGGATACAAGTTAACACAATATAGTGTTCTGGCCAACATTAGCTAGCTAGCTATCAGCTAGCTGACCTTAGTCAACAAGTTTATTTTGTTAAGCAATGGCAAAATAAACCTGTTGACTAAGGTTAGCTAACTTACTTGTTGACTAAGGTTAGCTAGCTTGTAAGTTACCCTGGCCACATGTTTACACAATATAATACGCCACTTAATTTCAGCTAACTTGTTAAAGACTCCTGACTGCCACCTAAAATACTCAGCCTAATGTTAGCTATCTTGCTAGAGGTCCTAGTTATTAGTTTGCATGATATATATTAAGCCTAACGTTAGCTAGTTTGATAGTGACCCTAGCTGCAGGTTTACACAATATGATACATGGTCTATTTTCAGCTAAACTGTTAGAGACTATTGACTGCAACTGTATCCAATAAAAAACTCAGTTTAATGTTAGCTTGCTTGCTAGTTATCCTGGCTACAGATTTACACCTTCTTACCTTCATTACAGTTATCTTAATTACTCTTATATTTGGTAGCTTGCTATACTGACATTAGCTAACTTGTAAAACACGTTGTCTGCTAGGTTCCACAACATATTATTTGGATATTCTTAGCTAATTTTTGACTCTGACAATATACCATTTAGCCTTATGTCAGCTAGCGGTCCTGCTTAAAGTTTACACAATATAACACTCAGGATAATGTTAGACATCTTGTTAGCAATCAAGGCAGCTAGTGTATACAACATGCTGTACTAGTTTTCCTTATAATAGCTAGCTTGCTAGTGGGCTTAGGTCTAATTTTATTAATAAGCCTAATTTCATTAAAGATTTTATTGACCAAATCTACGGGCTTACACCTACTGCTAGCAACCCTGACAGAATGTTTTACTTGTTAGCAATATAGACTGCAGTTCCTTGCAAATGTTTTCATTCCTTAAACTTTTCCACAGTTTTCTCACGTTACAACAACAAATGTAAATGTATTTTTTTTTTTTGGCTAAACTAGCACAAAGTGGTACATAATTGTAAAGTGGAAGGTAAATGATGAATTATCAACATTTTTTACCAATCAAAATCTAAAAAGTTTGGCATGCATTTATATTTACCCCCCTTTACTTTGATACCCCTAACCAAAAATCCAATGGAACCAATTGCCTTTAGAAGTCACCTAAATAGTAAATAGAGTTCACCTGTGTGTAATTTAATCTCAGTGTAAATACAGCAGTTCTGTGAAGCCCTCAGAGGTTTGTTACAGAACATTAGTGAACAAACAGCATCATGAAGCCCAAGGAATACACCAGACAGGTCAGGGATCAATTTCTGGAGTAGTTTAAAGCAGGGTTAGGTTGTAAAAGAAAATATCCCAAGCTTTAAACATCTCATGGTGCACTGTTCAATCCATTATCCGAAGATGGAAAAAGGCATGGCCATCACCCTAAAATGTCGGGCAAGGAGAGCATTACCCTAAAATGTCGGGCAAGGAGAGCATTAATCAGAGAGGCAGCCAAGAGGCTCATGGTAACTCTGGAGGAGCTGAAGGGATCCATAGCTCAGGTGGAAGCAAGCACGTGGAAGAAGGTGCTCTGATCAGAATTGAACTTTTTGGCCTAAATCTAACACCGCACTCTGAACACCCCCTTCCCACTGTGAAACATGGTGGTGGCAGCATCATGTTGTGGGGATGCCTTTCTTCAGAAGGGACAGGAGTATGAATACTTTTATACATACATTTTATACTTGGAATACATACATGTTTAAGGGGCATGAATACTTTTGAAAGGCACTGTACTAGTTTACACATTATGAAATAATATAATAATTAGTCTAATCTTAGTTAGTTTGTTGACTTTGGCAATACGATAACAATAGCCAGTTTTAAATAATAATATCTTATAATAACTAGTTTTTATTAATCCTGGTTGCTGGATTAGACAAATAAATAATTAGCACAATGCTAGCTGGCTTGTTGGCAACGGACGAGCCAGTGCTGGCGCAGCAGGATCTTGTAATCTAATTTGGGTTTGGGTTGACGGGAGGGTTTTGGTCTCATGTTTCAAATCTCGAGCACACAAGAGCCTCCTTCTGTCATATTTTTCCCCCCTCCTGCAGGATCTGTATAATTCATGTGGCGATAAGTTGAAGGTAAAGTTGAAGATGCAATTCCGATTTTGCCTCATTATCTCCACAGCATGAATATTCAATACTGTCTTATTGAATTACAATAAAGCAGATGTATATTTCTGCCTCTACATCCAAAGTCCCATACATCCAAACTGAAGAATTTAATTCGAATCGAACAGAAGCTGGTGAGGGGTGAGGAAAGAGTTTTGCAAAGAATAAACTGCTGTTATAACGCAACAGGGTTTCTTGTTTTTGGTGCTGCCTGGGAAAGATTAAAATAATTAAAATAATAAGGATAATTAGCTCTTATTATAGGTTCGTAATTTGAATTATTTCAATTCTTTTTCATTAAATGGTTCTTGAAATTTTAAATGTTGAAAAAATATGTTGTTTTTGTAAGCTGTACTTTTTTTCAATAGGGCAGTGTTTTTTTTTTTTTTTGGATTCAAGTACTCTTCGTCGTGTTTTTTCCCTCCCTGCACCGTGCTCGTTAAGCAACACTCGGTGGCTGACTCACAAATATCTCTCAAACATCAGCCAACGAGCACAGCATACACTTGTACCCTTTTTTTCCCATGTATGGTCATGCTGGCAAGTGTTGCGATGCCAGTGTTAATCACAGTGATGATCATGATAAGTATTATGATCATGTTGGCGTAAACATGTTAGCCAAACCAATCACTGCATCGCTCTGGATATTAGTCATGCTCTTTAATTATGTTTCAATTATATGTCTCTTTTTACTGAAGTAGGAAAACATGCTAATGTATTGACTGTGTAACTGGGTTTTTTTTTTTTTTAAATGGACCTATTGTGGAAAATGAGTCCTTGAACCCATCCATTAATTAGCAGCTAAAGCCGCGAGCCAAGAATAATCATTATAAAAAAAACATAATAGTAGTGTGTGTGTGCCCTGAGGTTAACAGCAGGAAGGAAGGAAATGATCTGCACAGTACATTTAAAGACACTAAAAGAGGCGTAAATGCGAAACACTTAAGAGTTAATTGTGCATTTAAAAAAAGGCCTCGCTGGACTTGCTGGTTTTTGTATGTACCGTGAAGTGCTTATGGAAGGAAAATTTTTAAGGACATAGTTTAAAGGAGCTGTTTGTAATTTGTTGAGATTTCTGTCGCTTTAATGTGAATTATAATTGCAATAAAAACATGCAAAGTGCTCAAGCTGCCCGTCCCTCCAGCTGAGCCACACCCATGCAAAAGCATCACTTTAAACACAAATGCCTCTTTGTGTTGTCCAATGGAGGTGGAGCGCATTTCAGGGCCAGAAAAATGTAAAGAAAGAAATAAAGAAATGAGTCCGGTAACAATTATGCCGAATCGCTGAATATTTGAATATAACAAGGCAATGCTGAACACTGCAGCTGTGTATCATAGGTTTATATTAATACGTACAGTAGTAGTATATTTCTATGGTAACACATTACACAGGAGCAATTATGATGTTTTTGCTGATGTAGTGAAGTTTTCTATAAAGAGAATAATTATGAAACAAGAGAAGAGGAGTTGTGTTACGAGAGAGAAGGTGTTTGAGCAATGAGAATTTGGAAAGGATGAGTACAGTACACTGGGAAAAGTATTTTAGAAAATGGAGAACAAGCACAAGGAATAATGTAAATGATGGGTTTCTTAAGGGCTGTGGGACTAGAAAAGAGGATTTAATCTGAAAGGAAGATGAGGGAGACCAAAACCAGAAGGTGGCAGTAACGCAACATAGTGGATGCCAGCCATTGGTAACTTCCAAGAAGACAAGACAAGAATTATGGAAGGAGTCTCCAGTGTCAGCAGTGACAGTCAGAAGTAAAGCAGTAACTTGTGAGGACGTTTTAAAAAGAGTTTTTCTATAACACAACAAATAAGAGCAGAAACAAGAAAGTGATAACAAAAACCTGTTTTGGAGACATTTTATAACACTTAATGTGACTACAATTAAACATAAAACACAAATAACGCTGGTTGTGTTAAAAGACTGCTGTCATATTATCGATATCGAGTCGCAATTAATCTTCACAAACTGCAACATTACTCTCGTAAACGTTCAGACATTAATCTCCGCAGCACCACATACTCACAGTGCACAAACTGTATAAGTGCACACTTTCACTGGACAGAGATCTCAGCCTGGGCCTGGATCGATGTGCTTATTGACTGAACTCTTTGGCACATGCACTACACCGGAGATGATTAGATAATTGATCTGGAGCAAAATGAACTGCCCCTAAGAACCATGTGACTCCTGTACATCATGCGATGCTCGGTGCGGGAAAATTACCCCACGATCAATAGCAGCTTTTTACGGACTCTCAGCACAAGAGAACCTATTCTATAGATCCCATATTGTACACCAGGGAAAAGATTAGCCACTTTACCTTCTTAAAGACCCACATTCTTATTCATCAATCCATCTAGGATCTGCAGGGGCCAAGCACTTTTTTTTCTTTGCTAAGTGTGCCCCTTTGTGCCAAGTTCTTGCCTCGTTCCATAGAATGCTGATGACTTCATAGTAACTTAGTGTTCAGCTCAATTTTGACCAAAATTAATTCATTCACATACTTACAGTATCTTGTAACACAATTTTCACATCAGATTCTGATGATTTTTGTCCCTCATTTTGAGTTTGAACTGATACTTTAACATTTTGTCCATTTTTTGTATTTTTTTTTACTGAACATATTCACACATTTCTCTTTCTAAGCCTGTTTAGTTTAATCACCTTATAGCTTTGCTCTCTTCATGAAAAAGCAAAGCCTGGATATTAACAATAGGGGGAAATAAACTTGGAAATTGAGATGTTTGTGTTTTGTGTCTATTTATTTCTCAGCCTTAGTCCAATCTAAGATTTTCATTCCTTTACAACTGAAGCTTTGTCGGTTTCACTTGAATTGTCAATATATGCAAATCTTCTTTCTCTTTCTACAAATCTCAAAAAGAAAGAAAAAAGTCTTGCATCTTGGCATGGTGTGATGTAATGTCTGACTAATTTAAATCATTTGCATGCAAAGCCTTCAGGCAGTGATGTGCAATACCTTCTCTGAGGACTGGGGTAGAACTTGGGAATAGTCCGTGTACTAATACTTTTGCAAGCGCAGTGATGAAATTAGTTTTTTTTTTTTAAAGGCTCATAGTGCACAGATAGCACTGGAGCATGGGATAAATTTCCATCAGTTGGTTCGCCGCTTCACTGAACCGCCGTGCAGTATAACCGAGCGGACGATGACAGGGATGAGGGAAACGAGGGATAAGATTCAATAACCAAGCTTGAAATATATCGCCATGACGTATTTAGAACAGTATAATTCGTCACATTAAAGTGACGAGAATTTGCAAATTTCTAATCAAAAAATTTGATAGTTTGTTTGATTGCTTTTTTGTAGTGTTAGCTATTTTTAGCTTTTTTTAAAAAATTTTTATCAAAAGTAGTCAAATTCCTTGTGGTGTCAACCTTAGTTTTAAAATGTGCTCTTTTTAGGGTTTTCCCTCTGAGCTTGTTTTGTTCTATCACTACAGATAGACCCTAATGTTCATTTCTTATTCGGTATGTAAAACTAGCTACATTTCATCTAGTGAAAATACCAACTGGCTGCTAAATTTGGGAAATATTTTACTGTAGCGATATGTAATCCCTTATGATATGTAAGCATTTTCTCCCAGTTATATTGTATATACAGTAGGTGGCTTAGTGGTTAGTACTGTCGCCTTGCACCTCCAGGGTCCAGGTTAAATTTCTGCATCAGGCTCCGTGAGCATGGAGTTTGCATGTTCTCCCCGTGCCTGGTGGGTTTCCTCCCCAACCAGTTCACAACCAGTAAGGAGATGTTAGAAGATGAAGGAAACGTTACATGAAGGAAAGGAAAAAAAAGCTTGTCGGCTTGTCATGTTACCCCGAAACCGCTATGGCATCTATCAAAGGCATTTATCTCAAAGGTGTGGTGTTGGACTCAAGAAAAATGGGCTAGCGTAAGGATCCGTGCAACTTCAACAAGGGCCAAGGTGTGGGGTCTTTCCCGGTTTGCAGGGGTTAGTACCTATTGATAGTACTCCGAGGAAGGACAACCTGTCAACTGAAGGGCAACAGAGTCACGTGCTAACAACACTCATTAGGTAGTGAAGACCAGTCCGTCCGGTTCGATCTCACAGAGGAGCTGCTTAACGCCTGCTCTGATAAAAAGGCATCTGAATACACAGAGCACTGCAGCTTGCTGTATTTGCATAATTCAATAAATACATTGCACGGAATATGAAAGTAAAAGCAAGAAGTAAAAAAGAGATCTTGCATTTGTGTGTGTGTGTTTGTGAAAAAATTCAGTGTTGCATCATAAAAGTTGACAAGCGTTTATTGAAGTGATGGATTGAGGGTGCTGGACCTCAATAAATCAACAAAGTGCTCACTCTATTATTTCAATTATATTTACATATCATTATACATGCGGTATGCAACGTGCCCTGTCTTAAACAATGGACACACACACACCCACACACACACACATATATCAGGAATCCACTTACATGCACTAAAAGCATGCCCAAGGTTTTTATTTTTTATTAATGCTTTAGAGTGCACTCCAAATAGGTTGTGTTCAGACGGGGAAGATTAAAGCCACCATGCGTTCCACGCTCGATTCGGCAGACATGATGCATACGGGTCGGGAAGAGTGTACATGTGGGTAAGTGTAAGTGCATAATAAATATTCTTGCTGCATTCTAACAGTCAGAGTTAAAGTGGGAGAGTATAGAGGATGGACAAGTTTCCACTTTCTGAATCAGATTTTTCTCTTATCAACTTTATTAAAAGTGTTTATCAAGAAAAAGAAAAAAACAAAACAATGATATGTACTGTATATGCAGATGCAAAAGGGGTATATAAGACTGTGGCTTAGCAGTGTCGCCTTTGCTCCTGCAGGGTCTGTGTTCAATTCCTGCCTCATGGTCTGTGTGCATGGAGTTTGCATGTTCTCCCTGTGTATGGTGGGTTTCCTCTGGGTACTCCGGTTTCCTCCCGCAGTCCAAAGACTGTGAAGATTAGACTAACTGGCGTTCCCAAAGTGCCCGTAGTGTGTGTGTATGAATTTTGACCGGTGGTCCCATCACTGTCGTAAAAATGGGAATAAATCCAATGGTCACAATTGGCCTCCATGGTCCTTAGTTGGACCACAGAGGTTCCTGAATAGATGAATGGATGGATGGATGGAAATTGACTAGTATGTCGATTTGTCTATACCTCCAAAACTTTTAATCCATTCCATCTCAACATCATTCCAAATGAACAAAATGAACTGCTTTTAGACAAGGTAATATTTCTGTAGTATCATAAAACATGGAACAAAATGAACAGCTTTTAGAATCAGAATTTGTATTGTTTGGACTCCTTCTGTTTATACCCCCGAGGATTAGTGCCCCAAGGCTTCCTGCGACATATTCAGATCCATGCATGAACATATGATGGAGGTTTTGCCATGACCATCTCCGTCGTGCAATTTTAACCCTGTTGAAGTCCTGTCTTCAAACGGGAGTCTTCATACGCGAACCAAGGAATACAAATGAGCTTCTCTGTTTTCTTCATGGATCCGTGTCCAGAATCTTCCACAAGTTTCTCAGACCTTTCACACTACCTAGAAGATGTTGCTATGAAACATAAAGAGAGTTTTTTTTTTTCGTCTCCCAACAATCTTCTCTTTGTATGTTAAGTTCACGCATTTATGTTAGACAGTGAGTTTAGATTGCTGCACTAAACAAATACTGAATCAAAATGTTGAACTACTTTAATATTTGAATTAGGAACGAGATTGAACGTACGCCGCTCCGCAGTGACACTTGTGTGCTTCAGATATTGTTGCCTAATGTGTGCTTCAGATATTGTTGCATTGGGATGAAATCACACGACTGCTACATGGCTTCGAGACAACTCTTTAAACACACTGCACTGTCAGAACACATGAACGCGCACAAATTCTGGAGGACAGGAACAGAACTCCCGGGCGGTTCATACAGAACACGCCCCGGGTTAAATTCGGCTTCTTTCTTTCTCTTATGAATGATTCACTTTGCTTTCTGCCGATCAGGTGCCCTCTGAAGCCTTCACAGATCATCACAGAGGAGTGCAAGGAAGAAAAGACATGGCTCACGATCCTTCTCTGAGTTATGGCATCGTATAATAACTAGGTGACTCCTAAACGTCATACAGTACTTGTATACATAAAAGGAAGAGTTGGCAGATTTTTGCACATTTACAAAATATTCGGGGATTTAAACATTGTTAATATACTTCTTTTCAGAAACTCTATTTCTGATTATTTCTTAACATTAAACAAGACCCTGTTTGCTGAAAGGGGTTTTAGATTAGATCCCAATCTGGCAACCCGGTTAATTAATAAATAGAGGCCCATTTGGACCTGTATTTATATTTTTAATTAGCATTTCGATGTAACTGAAACCTGCACACTATAGACAAGACTACTGTAGATTGTCAGTAGATTGTTCATCTCATCCTGATAAAAATGAACTAAAAATCTTTCCATGCTCTCAAATTAATCACATCTTAATGAGATCTCCATATGCAGGGACTAATATCCAGGATGAAATCTGGATGATGAGCAAATAATTAATTAGCAAATGATACACAGAGGCAGGCGAGCGAGAGCGGGTCGCGTTAGCGGATCGCACTAATGGACTTGTTTATGAGATAACCAGGCTAGATAAATGAAGGCGGTATGCGGGGAGATTTTTATCTAGATTAAATACGATTAGACTTACAGTAATAAAATATATAGCGTTCATTCAGTCAGGACTGCATCGGGGGTGAAGATCTTCATGATGACTTCGCAGGCTTGCACGTTCATCCGCCGACATAACAGTAAATTTTATACCGTGATGTATGTTTGCGTTTTATGAGTGCGTTTCATTTGCAGGATTTCTTCCACATCTATGTGCCTAATAAATTACACTGGATGGACCATGTTTCGCACATACTGTACATCAGTAGTCGTGTGTGTTTCGTCCCTGATTCACTTCGCTTTATCACTCGCGCTTTCTCAATTCCCTGATCGCGAGCCATCATTAATTGTGAAGCTTTGAAAGAAAGCGCTGCTAAGATGATAACGAAGTAAAGACATGAATAATAAATTAAAACACAAAACAGAATAAAGGGAACAGAAATGATGGAAGCTTAGAGAAAGCTCGTTTTATTCACTTACAAATATGCGCGTATCTTTTTTTATGTAAAAAAAAAGAATCAATCAATGAATAAAATGATAATGGCGGCGCGGTGGTGTAGTGGTTAGCACTTTGTGACCTTCCACCTCCAGGGTCTGGTTTTGATTCCCACCTCGGGTCTGTGTGCATGGAGTTTGCATGTTCTCCCTGAGTTTCCTCCGGGTGCTCCGGTTTCTTCCCACAGTACAAAGGCATGCAGATGAAGCTAACTGGTTGTGTGAATGTTGACTTGAGATCCTACCACTGTCGTAAAAATACAATAAATACAGTGGTAATCACCACTGGCCTCCACAGTCACTAGTTGGCCTGCAAAAGTTACTGGATTGATGGTTGAATGGAATAAAATGATTAATTGATTTACTTATTATCATATTCAGGAAATGCTTAATCCTGGTCACGTTCATGGTGCATTCGGAAATGATCCCAGGGACACTGGGTGCAAATCTAATCTTAACAACAAAGTGTTTCTTATTAGTAAGGTTGCTAGGATGAACCATTTTAAAGACTAAGGACCCTTAATTGTGCAATGAATGCTCAAAGAACACCCTAACATGATCTAATATACCAAGTACAACAGCTGTTGTGAAAAAAAGCAGTGAAAAAAAAAGAGCCAACCCACAATACCAACGCTGCCTCCGGCATGTGTCCAAAAGCTTTGTGATTTTTCACACGTTTTCCTCCAGAACGGATTCAATTCGTATGCCTAGGTTTCGCTGTGCAACCAAACATGTGATCAATTTGAACTATGTTTCACTATGGGAATTTCGGCAAAAAAAGATCTCAAAATGGGCTTCATCTGTGATGAACTTTATCCAAGGAGCAACCTCTGGTTCGTAAAACGAATCCAACACGGTTTGGAACCAAGTTCTAAAAGGTGCAGTTCCACAAATAACCACTTGGGGCTCCAAAAGTGACTCGATTCACATTGAGCCCTATGTTAAAATGCCTTTACAACAGAAATAAATATTTGCCACCTGATGCAAAAATGGATTTGGTCTCCATAGCTGAATTTGGCATTTTTATGCAATTTTTATCATTAAGCCATAACATTTTGCATAATAAGGGGTGTGGACGATTTGAGTCACAGCTGCTTTGCGGGTGTCAAAACGCAAGCTGTCTGCTTTGCATCACTTTAGCTAACCTGTGACCCTGAATCCTCAGCTGTGTAGATCTTGCAGAGCATTCTTCTTAATGTCACAGAGGGTTTGTCCAGCTCTTTTTTATACAGTCTACGATTTTATATCAGATTCTTTAATTAAGGAAGATTAGATATTTCTATTACCACTTAGTTTACTTTAACAGTGAGATAAATTCTGTTTTTCACTGAGTGTGTGTTATGAGTTGATTTCTAAGTGACCCAAAAACACCTTTAGCAAACTTTATGTACTTTAGCAGATTATATTTGATCTGATTAAAAAAAACCTAATCCAGTACTTTGTGCTGCGGTAAACACATTTGTATGACAGTCATTAATGTTTCTGCAAACACTTCCCAGCGTGACGGAAGATTAGATCCAGATTTCTGTTTGCACAACAGTAATGTTACTGATTACACAAATTTGAAGCTGATATGGGGGTTTGTGTAAGCACGTAATCAGGGTTCGTATCACACAAACACAAACGCAGGTGAAAGCATTACTCACTGATTGTCCCCGACTTCACCGAGCAGCATTAGCAGGAGCAGCAGCACTCGGGGGGGCCTGTGCAAGTCATGTTTAAATATTTGATTTCTCAAGTTATTAGGGGGTAGATGTAGGGAGTTTGGCATAAATTATTGTCACAAAGCTTTTTTTTCTTTGTGATAACATATGGAACTAAATCAATGAACTCCAAGACTGGAACTAAATCTTCTAGCATCCACTTTTCCTGAGTTCTCCAACATACAGTAGTTAAAGTAAACCAACGTCCCTATGCTTCACTTACTACATTTCCATTTACGTCATTTGACAGATGCCCTTATCTTACATTTTATCTTATTATACCCGAGCATCTGAGGTTAAGGGCCTTGCTCAAGGGCCCAACAGTGGCAACTCTGTGTTGCTGGGGTTTGAACCTGGGACCTTCTGATCCAAGGTGAACCACCTTAACCACTGAGCTACTCCTGCTCCCTTTATTGTTACTATAAAGTTATTATTACTACAAAGCTACATACCTATTATTATTATTATTATTTATTATTATTATTATAACCATTATTACTATGTGATATTTAACATAATGCATTTCGTATCACCAGCTGATTTCCGAGCCATTCTGCCATTCTGCATTCAAGGGGCAGGCAGATATAGAGAAAATAAATCTGATTGGACTCCTTTGGTGTCCATCTTCTATCTCAAATTCAATCTGAAAAAAATTACCCCATAGGATGGTCTACTGTCTCGAAATAGATGGGTAATTTTTTCATCGACTCTATAGCCTGTTTATAAGGCAGCATAAAATCAGCACTATGATTACCATTATAACTATCAGATCAAATACTAGGGGCGTTCAAGTCAAACCAGGACGTTTAACAGTGTGCAGAATAACAGAACACAATTATGAGAGTAAAAACTCCCTTTATTTCTCTATATAATCCCCTGCTACACTAATGC
Source organism: Leiocassis micropogon (assembly GCA_028565275.1). NCBI lineage: Eukaryota > Metazoa > Chordata > Actinopteri > Siluriformes > Bagridae > Leiocassis > Leiocassis micropogon. Next base: position 20 of record JAOVVA010241403.1, on the reverse strand, counting down.
ACTTATCCCAGTGTTTCACT
>JAOVVA010241041.1:0-19138 GCA_028565275.1 Leiocassis micropogon | reverse complement strand
AGTACTATGTACATGTATATTATGTACTTTCGTGTTTGTGTGATAATACACTGTAATGTTGAAATTCTGCGCTGGACTTGATCTGACTGTAAGAGTGAGTGTATGTTGCACAATTTTTTTAAGCGATAGTCTCCTACAGTGGTGGTCATACATGACTTGTAAACTGTTGATGGTTCATAAATCTCATGATTACAAGAAAGCCACAAGACAAGTCACATATGATCACTACTGTATATAAACGAAGCTTGGATAGTGGTACTTAAAGGCTTTCACATTTTAAGGCTGTCAAATGATTCTTAGAAAAGAAAACTACTATAGTGCCACTTATAAAAGGCAACTTGGTTTTAAAATAATCCGACCAAGCACCCATGGGATGCACCAGACAAATACATACACACACACACACACACACACACACACACACACAACCCACATACACAGCACCCAGAGGATGTCCCTGCGCCAGACAGCATAGCTCACACCCAGAGATTTTGTGGAGTCATGCTCTGAGGGGGCTCCAGAGCTGCCCCAGTGGCACAAAGGGAACCTAATGTTTTTTTGCATTTAATGTTATGTCTGTTTGGTGTTTTATGTGCTAAAAAAATTAAATAAATCCTTTATCCATACTGTATCCTAACACTGCAGTATGTTAGATTTCCTGCGATGTAGACGACTTTAATCTTGTTAGACTCTTGAACAGTTGTTGAGGTCATGCACTTTTTAGACACTCCCTTACTTTGGCTACTGAAATGTGTTTCTGAAAGATTATATTCAGTGGCCTTTAACAAGGAAAAGTGTAGCAAAGTATACTCAATTATAGTTGGCTCTCTGTCCAGGTACTCTGCCTTCGAGAGTAAGAAAATAAACATTTTGTACTTTTGTAATTTTTTGTTAAGAAATATAAAAAAAGAATCCCAAATGTATAAAACCAACTTTATCACGCCTTATATTTTATATTTCACTTCAGCCTGCCTGTTTGGCCATCGCTTCAAGTCAAGCTTCTAAACAAAATAAAAGTACTTTTTTTCCACACACGTCATTGCTGTCAGTGTTGTGTTTAAAGAGACCGCCGGTATATTAGAAACTAAAAAAAATATTTTTTTTTAACATAAGCCGTTATTTGTTACATATACATTAGTGCACTGTGAAATTCTTTTCTTCGGGTCAGCCATTATACAGAACCACTGGAGCAGGCAGGGTTAAGGGCCTTGCTTAAGGGCCCAACAGTGGCAATTTGGTGGAGGCTTTTGAACAGTCGACCTTCTGATCAGTAATTCAGAGCCTTCAGAACCCGCTGAGCCACTACTGCTCATGGAGCAGCTAACGGAAAGATCCCTAAGAAGAAATTATCTTGTGTTTCCTACTTGTTCTTATTTACTACAGAAAAAAATGACAAAAAGCAAGAAAATCTAAAGAGCAGAGAATTCTTAACGGGATACTAGACCTGTAGCTTAGACATGAGCAAAGGACTTGAGAGCATTGACCTTCACCTCCACCCAGGCAGATGGACTTTCCAGCAGAGAATGATGATGAAAGTCAGGGGGAATCAAAAAGGTTACAGGTGTTGATGGGAACAAGAGCACAATCAAGTCTTAGTCATGCCATGATCTTTGTGTGCTATCAATTTTGGCAGGACAAAAAGCAGAACCTGGTGCCCTGAATGTCCAGGTCCAGTTAGTGATTTTTACTTCTCTAACACTCCTCATCATGAAAACTGGCCTGAGACCTACAGAGCCAGGTGTAAAGTGTCATACAGTAGTCTGCTGTGAATATGATGGATCTTTAATGAACTAAGCTACAGTATATCGAGTGACATGGACTGAGCTCTTTGGTAAAATAGCTGTGAGTTTATGCATAAAGACTGTAATCTTGTCAGAAGGTGTCTTACTCATGTGTGTGAATGTGTGTGTGTGTGTGTGTGTGTGTGTGTGTGTTTCATCAAGTTAGGGAGTAATGAAGTGAAAGCTCAGAGCCCATCTTATTAGGTGCTTTGTAATTGAATTGCTTGATCCTCACAGCTTGATGTACGCTAATGAAATTCTGGAGAGGAACCGGCTTGGAACGGACAAGGGTTATGGATGTTCTGGTCAAAACAAATTACCAGTAGTATATTACACTGCTGCTATGCCATTCTAATAGTAACATTGTGTCTGCAAGTTGTTATAAAACCGTATATTAAACTAATGCTTGATGACCTGTCTGCTTCTCATGACTGTTCCAATGTGAAAAAAAATTTCACTCGTTTTTATTTGGCAGCCGACCTTTTATCAAAATGAATTATAGGTGAGCCGAGTGATTGAGGAAGATTACGCTGAACGATAACATTTTAACCATCTTCTCACTGCTCGGCTGTGCCTGAACCGCTCAACCAGCAGTGCCAAGTTCCGGTTGCACCACCGTTTTAGAACTAGATGGTTTTATATGGAACTATTACAGTCATGCTATCGGTGGAAAGTCAAAGCTTCCATCAATATGTAGACATTTGACCATCATACTCAGGTTCCTATCCTATCCAAATGATGTCATGGTGTTAGAAACACACAATTGTGCAGAGGCTCTTCATATACCTTCATTTCCTTTTACTGGAGCTAAGAGACCCAAACTTGTTCCAGCATCACAATTAATCATATAAAATCGCAATCCTAATCTGGACCTGTACAATTATTTCATTGCAAAAGGCTACAGTTCATTACATAAAATATAGACATTGTCTGGAATTTATGTTATGTAGCATTAAACTTGAGTGTCCTGCACAGAGCCCTGACCTCAACCCCACTGGACGCTTTTGGGAAGACCTGGAACACTGAGTGCACCCCAAGCTTTTTTTTGACCAGCATCACTGGCTGATCTCACTAATGTTTTAGTAGCTGAATGATCACGCTCCCAAATCTAATGGAAAGCCTGTGTTTAAAAAGACAAAACTGTAGGCTGTTATATGAGCAAACAGGATCATGCGAGTAAACCTGCCCGAGGTTTTTGAACTGGATTGGAGGTGTGATGGTGAGGGATGCTCAAACACAAAGACATATCTGAGCCCTCTGACCGTTCTGGAGCAACAGTGGAAAGTTTTTGAAACCATCGTCAGTCATACCACTGGCTCGGAATCAGTCATACCACTGACTCGGTTTTGCTGACAGTCCTGGTAGCTCTGGCCTTTAAATTTGTTTCTAAAGAAATTATACTTGTGTTCACCTAGTTCGCAGCAAGTATAAACCAGTTTTTACACATGTACAAGATGACTCCCCTACACGCATACAGCTTGGGTAGTCACATGATCCAGAATCAAAACATTCACCATTTTTTTTGGCAGTAATTCTAACTAAAGTTAATACCAGCAATTGCTAGTAAAAGTTACCCCATGGATTTTATTGAACGTGTGATGAGAGACAATTTACCAATGTATGTTAAAAAACTATAGACATTGGATGTTACCAACTTGTTTGGTTATTTTTTAATTATTTTTATAAATTTTTAAGCGGTAGGATGTAATTTAATTTTTTTTAAATTTATCCCCCTTTCTCCGAATTTTCCAATTTTCTCCCCTAATTTTAGTCGTGTCCAATTCCACCCCATCAGTCGGGAGGGCCGCAGACCGACCCACGTGTCTCCTCCGATCCACGTGGCGTCATCGACCATCTTTTCGAACTGCTCGCTCACGCATCGTTGGGGGCGGCTTAACACACTCGGAGGAACAGCTCTATCCGCTCCCTCCGCCCTGCGCGAGCTCACAGACACCCCTGATTGGCTTGTAGAGCCGTCATTAATGTGGGAGCACTGGTACCTCTCATTCCTCCCCCCTGAGAGAGCTCGGCCAATCAGCTCTCTCTAGGCCTCCGGCTGTGAGAGGTTAACAGCATCACCCGGGGATCGAACCAGCGATCTCCGGATACCACTGCGCCACTCGGAGGCCCAGGATGTAATTTTTAAACAAGAGTAAGTCCCCGACTTATGAATGAGTTCTGTTCTGGGAGCACGTTTGTAAGTCAAATTGTTTGTAAGTCTGACAAAGTGAGTCTTATATACCTTTGACGCAAATATACAATGCCAAAGCTACACGGTGTTTACCGCGTGCTTGAACAGACGCCATTTTGTTTCAGAGCTGTATTGGACTGCGAACTCTGCCTCGGACAGCTTTACAGACATTTTTTATCATTGTACTCCCGGAATGATTGAAACCGATGAGACCGACTCATTTCTCTTGCACCCCCACACGACGCACATTTAATATACCGGACTTTAGACATTTTATATATTCACTTACACACTGAAAATAAAAAACTGCATCTACAAATGTTCGTCCGTGGTCCGTTAATATCTGCGTAAAATTTCAGCATAATTTATACTGCTATTAAACAGGTCGAGTTTTAACCTAGAGTTATCACTTGTCATCCACCTGTCTCTTTGTGCTGTTCGCATGCTCACACCAATGCAGCTGTTTAGCACGTGTGATAAATACGATGTAATTAAAAAAAATTGTGACAGGAGGTCTTTAATGAGGAAGGATTTCAGCATTAATGAATTCAACAGCTGCTTTTCAGCCAAAATATTTCAATGCACACTCGGGATGTTTCGACAGAAGAAAAATCTCTGATTCTCTCTCTCTGAGAAATTATATTAATAACGAACTACAGGTGGAAAGCATTACGTGATACCTGCAGGCTATGCCGCAATTAGATTAAAAAAAAAAGTTTTTTTTAACATATAAATATAAGTCAAATAGCGCTATTGAAAACATAACAGCCCCAGCCCAATTTAACTTCTGCATCTACTGTACAGAAGTACATCATGTACATTGGATATTTATTGTGTTAAATATACCAAACCAAACCTCTATTTCTTGAATATGTTGCCTGAGATAAAAATGGATAAAATGGTTGGGTTGGCTCCCCGCTGGGTGGCTGACAACCTCTTTTCTTTTTGTCAGTGGGGAAACTAAAAACTAAAACTGTCTTTCAGGCTTTTGACTTCATATTTTGTGGCATTCCCATGCAGTCCAGCATTGTACAACCGTAGACAGGACACCAGACAAAAGGCGGCTGGGTTGATTTTACATTTAACATTTACATCCCCTCATTGTGGGTCTGCAACTAAATAATGAAAATCTAGTTTGAATTAGAGTTAGTCTTGGGGTCTTAAACCTACCTGGTACCACTATTCGGGTTTTGGAGCGTTTTTAAGAGAAAAATGGAGTTTGTTTAACCTGTTTAACATCACTGGAGGGCAGTGACTTAGTGCTTCCTTCCACGACCGTTCAGTTGTCCCATGATGTCTCGTAAGCAGCAGTTCTCTAAAGGCAGGTGTACATGGCCACGAGTTCCCATCAGGAGAACGTGCGCCCTCACACACTTCATAGGCCTGTTTACGAATCCTGAACTACTTGGGAGGAGAAGCCATGAGTACAGATCGATTTCAGTGGCATTCACATTTTGCTACTCTCAAGTTAGCCAGATTACGTGATAAGCGAGATGATCTACTTTCATTCATCTCCTGTGCCGCTTATCCTGTATTGGGTACGCCAATCCCTTCCCTCAAACGAGCACTTTGTCTTCCTGATCTACAGTAGCTCATATAGCGAGCGCCTCGTAAGCAGCAAATGAACTAAAATTTTTGACCAAATTATTTTGTAAAACGAGTCAGGAGCTTGTAAGTCAGGCACATATCACAAAGAAAGGAAGCATGTGTTCGCCCTCGCCCTCAGAGATTTCTAACTGATGGGTATTGTGCGACAGGGGAAATTAGCTAGTGGGTGGTGTAGGAAATAAAAAATAAGCAGCATTAAGATCCCTTATCGTTGGAACTTGGTAAGTTTTTTAGATATAAAAAAACTGCATTCATGAATGTGACAAAGAAAGTATGTTTGTCTTTAGTGAAGCAGCAGTGAGATGGACAGACACGCACACGCACACACACACACACAGTATGGATTGGCTACAGAATCGCTCAGTAGAAGCATGATGTGTGTGTGTGTGTCTCTCTCTCTCTCTCTCTCTCTCTCTCTCCCTCCCACTGAATTGTTCTCATTTATGTCCTTGTCGGAACACTGTGTTGTTTTGCAGCACACGTTACTTACTTACACCTCACCCATATTTCATCTCTGACAGGCGTTTGTTGCTGCCAACTGAAGCACTGCTCCAGCCAGTACCCCTGTGTCCTCTCCAGAGTCTGATTTGTGGGTGTTTGGACCGGGGCTGCGTGCTGACAGCCCTTTTATATTCTCCTAATTTCCCGTAGCTTTAATTTATTACTCCGTGCCCACTATGGCGAATGGATCTCTTTCTACAACTCCATGCTCCGAAATCCCCGAACTCTCACTGAAAAGTTTTTGCGGAGTTACAGAAGGATAGATAGTGTGTACTTGAGGACGTCACGGTGGAACTGGTTGAGTCGGATTTGTGAGAGAAACCAACTCAAAGCACAGTGTTTACTAGAATACAAAGCGCAGGCTTCGGTAATGTGTGTGTTTGTTAAAGAGACGGGAAAAAGGTTTGACAGCAGCGGATAGACCTGTGTGAGGTTCAATTCTCCAGTCGAAAGACATAAGGTTTATATTAATGTGCTCGTTTTAATACGCCGTTGTTTCTATAGTAACGGCTCATTCACAGGGACTCGTACGGCAGACGTTCACATCTAATCTAATCTATGCCGAATGATAAATAGATTTAAAAATATACAACATATTTTGGCTTAACCAAGGGAGAATATAGAGTAGTGTTGATAGTGTGAAGCTTTCTGTTAGGATACAGACGGCGCCTCGGGCGTCAGCACTCTGTAACATCACTTACTGTAGTTCTGCAGTCTTCAGGACAGAGGAGGTTTTGTGCTTGACAAGCTGTTTTTATCCTTATTAACTTTAAAGGCAGAGAAAAAATAATGAGCTGGCAGTGGAATACATGTTTATAGTTAATATATAATAACTTACGGAATAACAGGAACTACTTGTCTCGGGCGTTCCATAACATTTAGTGTTCAGTATAAACTGTGAAAAAGTCAAGCGTGTAAATGTTTGAAAGTAATTTATTAATCTGTGTTGCATCAGATGTGTGCATGTGTGTGTGTGAGTGACTTGAGGGCAGCTTTCACATTTTCTTTAAAACTCATGTGAATTGTTTAACCTCAGCTGTGTGTGTGTGTGTGTGTGTGTGTGTGTGTGTATGAGTGAGAAATGAGTTTGCTTGCGGCGCTGTATTGCCTGAGGACATCTCCTTTAAAGAAAATGGAAAAGTCCCATTATTTTAAGCCTAATGGTCCAATAATTCACCGTTGTATTCGCCTTGGGGAAATTTACCCTAAACTGCAAACCTTAGAAATTTATTTCAGTGTTAATTCTTTTTTCAGGGAAATTCATTTGTGAGCACAGTGTGAGCAGAGAGGCTTTGCCTTAGAACGAGTGTACGAGCCTCAGACTCTCAACCAGGAAAATTTATGTAAATTATAACTACCTATTATATTCTAGCATGCAAATCCAGGTTAGGGGTCTCTTTATCACTAAAGTCTGATATTACACAAACAAAAACACACACAATGAAACTGCACTGTCTATTTATCTTATTTTTTTAAGTTATAGAGATAAAGGCTGAGCCATGCTGCAGTCCACACACACACACACACGCTCACACACGCTCACACACAAGAATACAAAGGCACAGCTGGATTTCTGCAAAGAATGGGATTTGTTGTTACAAGAACAATAAACTTACCCTTATCAGCCATAACATTAAAACCACCTAGGGTCTGGCGTGTGATGTGGTGTCTGGCACCAGGACGTTGGCAGCTGATCCTTTGGGTGCTGTGGGCTGCAGGGTGTGGCCTCCATGAATCAGACTTGCTGGATCGGATTGGGATCTGCAGAGTTTCGAGGCCGGGTTGTCTTGGGCTTTTGCCTGCTGGGTTCAGTGAGTATCAGGCTGTGGTGCACGGGGTGTTCTGGTGGTTTCTCTCATGGTCGGCATTGAATTTTGTTCAGCAATATGCGCTTCATTGGCTTTTCTCTGGGATCGGACCAGACGGGCTGGCCTTTGGTCCGTTGACTGAGCCTTGGGTGCATGTGATCCTGTCACCACTTCGCTGGTGTGTAATTGGTTATCAGTGTTGTTCAGTTCTCCACATGGTGGTGGTGGTGTTGATGCTAAGGATGATCCAAGTGAAGCCCCTACAATGCTCTCTCATCCCTCACCTCATCCATAAACCCTGGCTACCTCACAGCTCCATCCTTCTAGCAGTCTTCTTCTGATACACTCTGCACATGGCCAAACCATCGCGCCTCTCTTATTTATTCTCCAAACCGTTCTACCTGTGAATTCACCATTAATTTTTTTGGTAAAGTGCAAACTTTACAGGCACTTTAAAGTGGCTTAGTCGTTAGCTCTGTCGCCTTGCACCTCCTGGGTCCGGGTTTGATTCCCGGCTGGGTTCGATTTCCATCGGCGTGGAGTTTGCATGTTCTCCCTGTGCCTGGTGGGTACAAAGAAAGGCACATTAGGTTAATCTGCCCTGCGATGGATTGGCACCCTGTTCAGGGTGTACTCCGCCTCGTACCCTAAGTCTCCTGGGATAAATTCCAGGCCCGCCAAGACTCGGTATAAACGATGAGTGATTGCAAACCTTAGAAATGTATTTTAATGTGAATTCTCCTTACAGCTCCATCCATCATCTCAATCTTACTTCTCTCACTTATTTTCCAAACCGTTATACTGTACCTGTGCATTCCCTCTTATTACTGAACATGAACGAGCACCTTAATAAACTGCATGTCCTTTGAGTTGTAAATGCACTGAATGTTACCACAGCTGTTTTTGTTATTAATCAAGCTTTTTTGTGCATGGACCAATTATGGCCAATTTTGCAATTTCATTCATGTTCAAGAAGAAATTTCTTAAAGTAGATGCTAAAGTGCTAAGAGCTTTGAAAAAAAGTAAGTTTACAATGTGATACGTCTGTTATAATTTTACTCTCACTAACTTATATCAAGTTAACATACTTTTGTGATGGCCATAGTGACTATATGAGAAACCAATTGTTGCACCATAATAATTTAGTCCTTAAAAATGTAATAAACATGGATACACAAAGGACAGAGCTTGGGGTTGGTCAGTTTGAGGATTGATCTTCATGGAAGCCTATGTAGTGACGTCTAAATCCCGCAATAGCCCCAGGCTGAAACATCTGCTGCTTCATGCATAAACACATAAACTTGTCTTGCGGTGTGCGTCATCATGGTCTGACCCATTTGAATTTTGAAATGCTTCTTTTTTTTTTAATGATGACTAAGATTAAAATTTAAGCCTAGTGAATCTCTAAGGATTAGTTAATGATCAGTCAGTGTTTCAGTGATGAAGCCTTTTCTGAGGCACAACTTGAGGTGCTGGCAGAAGTCTAACTGTGCGTTAAAGTCGCTGTGATAATACTTAAAGCATATCACATTAAGCTTAAAGTAGTGCTTCTCTGTTTATTACACACACACACACCAACACCTCTTCTTAAAACCTCCCCTGCTCTTTGCAACTGTTTAATCTTTGCCTGAGAAGAGGTTTAAAGAAGGGATTAAAGCTGCGAAATGAAGAAAGATGAAGGTCTTTTTAGGTATTTGGTAAAGCAACACATGGAGAATTACTAATTCCTCATTTTTATGCACACAGGGACAGAGTTCCCCTGTCCACCACTCTGCTTTACTGGCATGTCTTTGTAGGATGCAAATTTTGCTCAGCGGTTTGTATTTGTATTTCCTTTTTGTAGGCCAACACATCTAAGTATTTGCTTGTGCTGAGTAACTTTATGTAAATTAGAGATCAAGATTACATCATTCTATACACATTCAGGTAAAAGCCACTGTTAAGCTTAATGGTCCTCCCAGAAATACACAGTTTATTTTTTTGTGTAAGCCCATTCAGGCCCATAAGTATTTAGACAAGAAGAGACAAAGTGATGTGCACTTTTCCTCTGTCCACCACCACAATGGAATTGAAATGAAGCAATTAAGATGTGCTCTTAGGTCGCTTTCGTGATGATTTTTTTTTCTCCATCTGTGTTGTGAAATAGTGTCCTGTTTTGCAGCATTTGTCTCAATCCGAGCAAAAAGTATACACCCTACATATTCTATATAGCTCTATACACTTCAGAATTCATCCTGCTACCTCTATGAGCCATCACATCCGCCATCAATAAACACCAGTGACCAGGTTCCACTGACTTCACAACACGAGCCCTTTCTTGCCTCCTGCATGTTTTTCTCTTTTAATCATTTTAGTACGAATTCATTTCCTAAATATCAGACCTGTTCAGGCTTCGTTTTTATAGATTTGTAGCAAACTTTCATCTGGGCGTTCTGTTCTTTTGAGTGTTAACAGTAATTTGCATCTTAAATAATTTGCAATTCTCTGACTTTGCATTCCTGGTGGTGTGTTTTGATTGTGGTCTTTAACAATGGCATGCCTACGTCCTGCAGAGTAAAATAAATAAATAATATTAAATAAAATCAATCTGTGGTCATTTACATTGCCTTCCTTCATCTTTCAGACCTTTTGGTGTTGCTCAGCTCACTGGAAGGAATTCTTTTTAAGAATGCACCAAGTAATAAGCTTGATGTGGCAAACTAAAGGAGACATCCATGTTTTTTTTCTTTTTCGTTTTTTTTTCTCTCCCCTATCACTTTGCATATTGAATATGCAGAGGTGGAAAATGTCACTGCAGCCTTCACATTAGCACTTACAGGACACCAGGAATACAGCATTAGCGCTGGAGCAGATGTGTGTGCATGCATTTAAATGCCCCCATAGTCTCAGCTACTGTTCCATTATTCATCAATGCTTTTGTAAATCTAGCTGGATTAAGTGCGTCTGCGTACAAGTCAATGTTTGTGTGTATATTTACTCTGACTCTCCAACAGGTGAAGTTTTTTTATTTCTTTAAACTTTGGTTTGACACCCAGTGAAATAGGAGAACAGGTTCGTGCATGTGTGCAGACATGCACAAAGTCCTTTACAAGTAATTCATTGTCCTATACAATAAAAACTGTATTTTTTTAGGGTTTAATTAATATATGTAGTTTCCTGATACCCCAGAATTTTCTCTGGCAGATCTCTTATGACTTCAATGTTTCTTTCTGTACTGAGTGAGATTTAATGCACTTCAGTTTAACATAATGAGAAGTGCATTCGTGAATCATCACATACTTGTCTCAAACGACCTTTAACCCTTGAACCATTACTCAGCCATTGAACTCAACTCAATAAAATTTGCACATAAACTTTTTTCTTTTTCTTTTTTTTTTGAACCCCCTGGGATTTTTCCACCTTTTGCAATGTTATAACCCGAAGTTGTAATTAACTTATTAAGGATTATGCCAAATCTCCATAAAATAGTCACTAAAAGTTATATGTTTTTAACGAAAAGCATATTTAAACTGTATAAAGATAGGATAAATATACTGTACACCCCTCTTATTTCAGCAAACATTTTAATGTATCTTCTTAAAGGACAATACTATAGAAATGAAACTTTGATATATTTTAGAGTAGTCAAGGTGCAACTTGTATGACAGTATAGTTATTACAGAAAATAACTCAACATACAGCCATTATTGTCAAAATAGCTGGCAACAAAAGTAAGTACACCCTAAGTGATAACAGCTGTACATCTTTAACCACCATGCAAAGTCACATGTCCTATTCATCATGTTCATGTGTTTGTCAGTGGACAAGTATGTCTCCAGACCTGAACCCTATTGAACACCTGTGGGGCGTCCTCAAGCGGAAGGTGGCGAAGTTCCAGGTTTCTTACATTCAGCAGATCTTTAAAATCATTAAGGAGGAGTGGGAGAGGATCCCAGCAACAACATGTGCAGCTCTGGTGAATTCCATGCCCAGGAGGATTAAGGCCGTGGTGCTCACACAAAATATTGACACTTTGGACAGAGTTTTGACATGTTCACTTAGGGTGTACTCATTTTCATTGCCAGCTATTTAGACAATAATGTGTGCATGTTGAGTTATTGTTAGAAGACATTAAATCTGTACTCACATTGAATACTCGAACTTGTATTCATTTTTCATTTCTGTAGTATTCGTTCCAAAGGACATATAATAAAGTAGTTGCTGAAATGTGAGGGGCGTACTCACTTTTGTGAGATACTGTATATAAATTAAATAGCCAGGTTTTGTGCAGGCTGTTGTCCCCAGAAAAGTGAGAGGTGACATGTCATCATGACATAAAGTCCAGGAAGGCATCATATTTTGTTAGCAAGCATAACTAAATAAACCAGCCCAAAGAGCGTCTGTAGGAATATCTATAAGGGTTCGGTTAGGGTTATGTCCTATAAAAACCAAAAAGAGTTCTTGCCAAAAGTCAGTGATCCAGTAATGATAAAATTATTCCAAGAACGAATCAAGAGGCCAAGGTGAACTGGCGAGATCCCTAGTTTAGATAAGAAGCTTTTTCACACGGCAACATGGCATTGGACACTTTAAAATGCTAGGATTTATGAATCGCATGACATTTTATGTTTGCATTTTTAGACATGTTACAACATTAACCAAAAGCATCTTTCATCTTGAATCAAAGCTCTACATTTGGCAGAAACCCAACATTGTTCATCTCAGAATACAACACCCTTCCCAATAAAAATGGCGTGGTAGTGATCGCATCATGTAAAGTGGTACTCTTGAACTAATGTGGGTTTCATCTGGGTTCCTCAGTTTCCTCTGCAAATCTGCCAGGATGTGAATTGGCTGCCACTGTGTGGATCATTATCTGCATACAGAACTCAAGTAGAAGGTTGTTTGCTAAAAAAGGTCAGCGGGATCAGGAAGGACAGCTGCAGAATCTGACCAGATGCTGTTGATGATGAGACAGATGTGCAGTCATGCCAGCTGTACTAATACAAACCATATGGCAGCAAGGGCATGCAGTTTAGTTTGAGGTTTGCTTGTGAATTCTGTGATTGACAGTTGTGTTCGACAGTTTCAGTAGAGTCTTTGAGTGCTTTGAGAAAAAGGAAAGCAATTTCATGTATGTGGAGGAACTACTCAGCTGTATGGCTTAGACAAATCTGATGAAGTACGTTCAAAAAGTACACATTTCGAGCCCATAGCTGACTTTTATATGTAGATTTTCCTCCATGATGATCCTTTTTCTCGAGGAACTGAGAATGTCACCCATTTAGCTGAACTCGTACCGCTTCCTATTTGAAAGAGAGAACAATGCGATTCATTCAATTCCGCTTCAATATGCAGAGATGAAGATGAGGTCATTGTTTCTGTTTGACCCGAGAGATATTGCAGGCCGGTTTGAAGAAATCGATCCAAAAAGGTTTTTTTTAAACAAAAACGTCATACGGAATTGTAGTTCAGCTCTTTATTAAAAATAAAGTTTTAAAGCTATTGATGCTCTTTACATTTAAACATTTCTTTCTTAATCTAGTCCCATTCATTAATGCATTTGAACTTGGTAATATATTTTTGGCTTATGTCATATGTCATGTAGACATTATGTAATGTTGTGAATAATGCAATCCACGCATGGATCAGATGTTTCATGTCAATCACATGCTGCGGTTGTGTGACTATGTGAGCTGAGAATGTTCGCATGGTTTTAAAGGACGTTATCTTGATAAAATTTGTGCCATGGTGAAATCAGGTGCATTGTTCCTTCATTATTATTATGATTATTATTATTATTATTAATCACACATTTTCTTTGTCTTCATCTGCCAGGCATTTAGTGTTTAAATATTCCAGCTATATTATGTAGAGATGGATGTATTCTACCAAAATTGAATCGATTAATCGAGTAATCGGAAAGTGTAAAATATATAAGAGAAACAAAGATTAATTGGTTTTCTTTTTAGAAAAATCAACTTTAAATTTTTTAAATGCATACAGCATTTTATCAAAAATAAACATTGTCATTATTCACAATTCAAGGAATAGCTTATACCCCTATCTCACCTATGCGGTTTGACTCGCGGGGAGATGTGGGGTTAGGCCCCGTGAGCCGCCGTGACTGCCCGCCGACGTTCCGCGAAGTTCTACAAGGTCCGCAAGCTTTCTTTTTCGCGCGGAAAGATGGAAACGTAATCGCAGCGCCAAAACCCGCGGTGAATCATGATGCATGGTACTTCCGGCCACTACGTGAAACCGCGTAGGTGAGATTAGAGGTATTAAAGTTGACTGAGATTAATTAAGTGCATTACAGAGCCATACACTCTTATTTTAAAGCCTTTTCTCTGATGCAAAAACTAAAAAAAAGTATTTCAAATGGCTTTAAGTATCAAAAAAACTAAGGCACACACTGAAATAAATAATTATACAAAAACACTGAGTTGTGCAACCAAACTTTCAGAACTAAAAGCTTCAAAATCTACATCTCAGGCATAACATAAGCCTTTACTGAAAATTTCTGTCGTTTTCTCTTGGCTCGCTGATATTTTTATCGCTCCCTTCCAACGCCTGCAACAGAACGCTCCATCAAATCAATACACAGCTAACTGTCTCCTTCCGCTTTGTGGCTGACATAAGCGCTTCTTCTTCATCTGTGTTTACTGGCGGCTTGCATCCGGAAGCGCACTGTGTCAAAAGCGCGCTGTCAACAAATAATTGCGCAAAAACATAACGCAAGCTTTTAAAATGAATTAAAAGAAGCTTCGAGGCAGAAGATTTTGCCTCGATCATTTTTTGTAATCAAATTACTCGAATCACTCGAGGAATCGTTTCAGCCCTAGTTCCTTTATAATCCTACAGGTGGTGCACTCTAAACTAGTCACACATTGGCATAAGGTTGTTTAGAATTTTAACAAAATCTTTAAAAAAAAATCAGGATTATTTATAAAATTCAGATAGTAACATAATCGCAGTACAAATCGAAACAGCGCCTAGGTATCATGATATCATATCGGCTGGTCCCTGGTGATCCCCATCCCCAGTATTACGGGCTCTTTCCGTCTCACACAATCGCGCACACACATGTGCGCCTACACCATGTTTGTTTCTAATGGAGTAGGAGTCGTTTTCTGGGGATTTGCACACATTGAGCTGGAAACTTTTAGTCTTTGCCTGACCTTTTTAGTCCTCGTCTCATGTTCCTGTGTGCGGCCGCGTAAACAGTGAGTCAGATCGTTACGTGAACAGCTGTGTATGTTCCACAGTATGGAGCCCTCGTGGTGTTAGCATTGTAATCATTTCAAAACGCTGTTTAATTTAGTGACTAGCATTATGTGGGAAGGATTTCTGCTTTGATGGTCATGTTAAGAAGCCACTATAATGACTGTTAGTTTCAGTTCCATTTCAAGACATTATGGTTGATGGCAGGTGGATAGGGACGGGATGAGGTTTTATTATGTAAAAGTTGATTAATTTCTAATTTATTTCAGATAATATTTATTGCATGTCGTATTTCTTTATGATCATGTATTAGAAAATATTTACTTTCTGAGAATTAACTCTTGATTCTCAGTTATTAGTGTTTTGTCTCTCTCTTCTCCAGACTGCTTGGAAACACAGTCTCTACCTGTTTCTCTTGCCTTTAACCTCTTGCTCTCTCTTTTTTTCCTAAAAGAGACCTGAATGTGGCATAAGTGAGACCCTTGTAAGTCGTCTGTGGTGTAATGCGAAGGTAGTGACCTACTTCTCGAAAAAGCAAGCTTTCACCACGTCAGCAAAGCAATCATGTCTGAGAAATGGTTTCCGGACACACTTTTCTTTTAGTAATAAAAGGCTGCGTCCTTGTTCCCTAGGGTAAGATCGGGGTGTTTTGGTGCTGGCTGCCATGGCAACTATTAAATTTGAATTAATATACTTCTATCATGAGAGCTGTGCACACTGAGAATCGATGAGCACTTCCTGGTCAGAGAATTGTGTGTGTGTGTGTCTGTCTGTGTGTGAGGGTGTGTGGTAGGTGATGGAAGTGTTTATAAATGTATTATGACTTTAATGAAACACAGACCCTGGTCCTTAATCGAATCAGCTTCAGATAAATGTCTCTCTAGATATATCACTGCTTGTTTATTTAAGACCTCAAGCTCAAGTTGACGTCACACACACCCAGAAACAGTCTGGACTCTGGATAAAAGCCCACTCTTTTTAATCTATTTGATTAGGACGTACAGTAAAGTCTAATCAGTAATATAGCCCAGAGAACTGTGTATACTCAAGCACAGAGTCAGTGTTTTGACAATGGGTTGGTTTTATGAAGAGTCAGGATGTGCTCTGGCATTCAACGCTAATTTATATAGCAGTGTCGGACACACTCTGGTTCAGGACAGACCCTCGGGCCAGCTCCTCAACCTGTCTTTTCTGGCTTGTGTAAGTACTAGAACTGCAAATATGTTGAATAATTGACATGGGGAAAATGGTTTAAGTTACGCATAGGGATTTGTGACACTGAGCCAAAAATAGATTTTTAAAAAAGTGAATGTAAAATTTAGGCGGCACGGTGGTGTAATGGTTAGCACTGTCGCCTTGCACCTCCAGGGTCCAGGATCAATTCCCATCTCTGTGTGCATGGAGTTTGCATGTTCTCCCTGTGCTTGGTGGGTTTCCTCCAGGTACTCCGGTTTCCTCCCACCGTCCAAAAATATGCAGGTTAGGCTAATTGGCGTTCCCAAATTGCCCGTAGTGTGTGAATGAGTGTGGATTGGTACCCTGTCCAAGGTGTACCCATTTCTCGTGCCGTAAGCCTCATGGAATAGGCCTTGAATACAGGATGAAGCGGTATAGAAGATGAGTGAGTGAGTGAGTGAGTGAGTAATAATAATAATAATAATAATAATAATGTTGTCAATGATATTAAAATAAATTGTTTCTCTTTTCAACTGGAGTTTGTAGCAGTGGTTAAAGGGTCAACCCAACCCCCCCCCTTTTTTTTTCTTAACCAATTGTAGTCTTTCCAGTCTCTTTCCCTAGTTGGACCACAGAGGGTCCTAGATGGATGGATGGATGGATGGATGGAATTACTTTGTGACAGATGTTCATGAGCACAATTTAAGCCACAAATACATTTTATCTTTTAGTATATCCTTTACATATCACAAGGTGAATGAAGTGCACCTTTAAAGAAAATAAGTGCCTTCGTTAAGAAGTAATAATTTAATACAATTTCACTACAACTAGATTTTGTGCACCCTTCCAGAATGGTAGAGCTTTAGTACTGTACCTCCTGACAGTGTATGGATTTGAAGTCTCAGCCCATAGAGGGGTGCTTACCAAAAAAGATCAGAAGATCAGATGAAGTCATCTTTCATGCACCTGTTTATCTTTGCTAATATCTCTCTTCATTTGAATAAACCCCGCTTAGTTGGTAGTTTCATTTTTGTAGATCTCTGCTGCATCGGATGATGGCTGAAGGGGGATTTCCAAGCAGGAGGGGCAACTTCATGACTCACAGCATAGTGGAAAACCCTGATACAGGGTAATAAAACGAAACTAAAGTTCCCCTGAACATGTATTTTACTTAACCAGAAAACGCGCGTAATGCGTAACTGCGCAAAGCCCGCTGATTAACACGTGTTATTTAGAAAATAGAGCACTGGATTATTTCACCCCGGACAGAAAGCAAGTAGAAGGAGGAGAGAGAGAGATAGAGAGAGAGATAATCTAATCGGATTATAGAGCTCCAGTTGAGGAGCGCGCGGGTCTGAGAGCCGCAGATGGATGGATGCGCGGCGCGGACTCGGAGTGCCCGACCAGACAGCGCGCCTTTTTAAGCCTTTCAACTGGGATTAATCCGTGTGTTAGGTTGAGACATGATGACGAAACAACAATCTGGAACTAAATCAAGTTAAGAAGGATCGCCCAGGACGGGACAGGATGAACCGAGGTACGAGGGAAGACCTAACTTATTGTTGTTATTATTATTATTATTATTATTATTATAATTTTTGGCGAACCACGTCATGCCAAATGAGTTAACAAGTCGTGGGGTGAGTTGAAGGGTTGGAGGGTTAGATGTTGCTAATAAGGGACCGGGAGGATGGTGGAGACTCCTCACCGGGCAAACTCAAACCCAAACTCGGCAGCTCGGCGCACATCCATCCCGCCACGACGCACAGCGACTACGACGAGTGTCACGATTCTGAGGATGAGTCCGAGGACTACGATGAGCTCTACGACTCGGACACACGCAGCATCGCCTCGGATGACTCGTTCTACCCGCCGGATGGAGAGCTCCAGGAGTCGGAGTGCGCAGAATGTCCGGAGATCACGTCCCTGTTCCGAGCCTGCTGCAGCAACAACGCGCTCTCGGTCAAGGCTCTGATCAGGCAGGGTGTGACGGAGGAAGAGGTCCGAGAAACAGACAAAAACAACCGGGTAAGCAAGAGTCGACTCACTGTGAACAACTCTTTCCAGTGAGTCGAGCAGGAGAATCGATTCACAGCGTGCAGCTACAGTATGTCAGAGTAACTCTTAGTCCTAATCTGAAGTTTTCTTAGAAAAAGGGTTTTTAGCTTCTGAACTGAACCGCTGTTTTATGGTTCTCCTTTAGGTTTTTAATGGTTAGCACAGAATTATTCCCTGTTTGTTTTTTGTATCTATATAAAGAAAGGTTTTGTCTGTTCATTGGGTCAGAACTCACTCTTTTAATGATATCTTTATGTTTCATACACCGGAGGACCCGAAATCAGTCTCAGAATAAATTCTGCCTGTACAGTGAGTACGGAAAGTATTCAGACCCCCTTAAATTTTTCACTCTTTGTTATATCGCAGCCATTTGCTAAAATCATTTAAGTTCATTTGTTTCCTCATTAATGTACACACAGCATCCCATATTGATAGAATTATAGAATTGTTGACAATATAGAATTGTTGACATTTTTGCAGATTTATTAATAAAAAAACTGAAATATCACATGGTCCTAAGTATTCAGACCCTTTGCTCAGTATTTAGTAGAAGCACCCTTTGTTGTGCAACATTGGTGGACAGCCACTTTTAGGTCTCTCCAGAGATGCTCAATTGGGTTTAAGTCAGGGCTCTGGCTGGGCCGTTCAAGAATAGTCACAGAGTTGTTGCGAAGCCACTCCTTCGTTATTTTAGCTGTGTGCTTAGGGTCATTGTCTTGTTGGAAGGTAAACCTCCGGCCCAGTCTGAGGTCCTGAGCACTCTGGAGAAGGTTTTCGTCCAGGATATCCCTGTACTTGGCCGCATTCATCTT